>JAHLWY010001429.1:0-20733 GCA_020002185.1 Paraescarpia echinospica | reverse complement strand
TGTGTGTGTGTGTGTGTGTGTGTGTGAGTGTGTGTGAGTGTGTGTGTGTATGTGTGTGTGTGTGTGTGTGTGTGTGCGCGCGCGCGTGTGTGTGTGTGTGTGTGTGTGTGTGTGTGTGTGTGTGTCGTTTGCATGCAGACGTCACGCTGTACTATCACCGCGTGCAGATGTCGGCAAACTGCAGGATCTGTCCTTGCTTGGCTGACATAAACTCCTCAAATGTCGTCAAATATCTTCGAAGATTTGCTCCGTCACCACGGGCCGGAGTGCTTCCGTCGGGGCGATCGAATGAGCCGGATCAAGAACTCGCTTTATTGCTACTTAAAAGCAAGCGGCACCTACAAGAAAGTTGTGAAGACAGTGATTGGCGATGCCTTCCGTTTCTATCGACGTCACAGCGTCCACAACAACAACTAGGCTGATCATGTATGCACCACACATCCGGTGATCGTCCTAGCGGCGCACCTCTGCCAGAAGTACAACATTGACGACGAGCCGGAACTGCTGAGGGACATACTTATGTCGCTTCGTTACCTTCCTCGACCCGCTCATATTCCCGTTTGAGGTCGACCCGATCACATATCCCTTCCAGAATATGCACACGACCGGGACGACCAGTCAACGCCACCTGGAGGTGTTGGAGTATTTCTTGTCGCAAGCAACTCACATTACAGTGCCGGTTGAGCTGAGCGAGTTTCGCGCCACCGACTGCCAGCAACCGTTATACACAAGTTACTACTCCAAGGTCTATTTGTTGAGATGCCGATATTCTTGAGCAGGGGTAGTACCCCACTACTCCTAACCTGTCACGCCATCAATGCCCCCGCCGTGTTGCTGCTTCTCAGATACGGCGCGGACCCAAAGCGAGCTGGGCATGCTCATGAAATCATTGGCCTCTACTTCCAGATGAGATCCAGAAATTACCGGACTCTTTTCAGTTACACACCAACAATGATATTAATGTGTGCATCGTGTAAATATATCAAGTTATGAAACAGCACTAGTATTCTGTCATTGCCTACCACCGTTTCATGTCAGCTTTCAAACTCCTTCCATAAGTGAAACACATCGTGACATCGTTTACTATATTTATTACTTATTCCTTACGAGTAGGACATGATATGTTTCCTGGACTTTCTTGTTTCTTCCTATAGCATCCACTCTACGTCATCGTGACGGAGCTGAACGCGTCTGTCTTTTGGCGCACGCACAACCAGCATCTATCGGCGGGTGTGAGACAGCAATACCTCACGAAGCAGAACCGTCAGGACATCGAACTAAAGCTGTGCCTATGAAACTTCTGTCTCTCCTTCGAGCGGCTTCCCATTACCGTCGGCAACCACGTCACTTCCGACGCGCCGTCGTCCGACCGCTGCCACCTCTCCTCGTTCGGCTTGTATCCTCACTACCGACCACTGCTACCGCGAGACCGCATCGACTCGCCCGCTGAACACATGCATATTTGTGGCTGCGCCATCAGGCGGACGCTGAAGGAGAAACAGGCACTGCCTGCCGGTATACAACAGCTTCCGGTGCTGGTCTTTATTAAACAGTATATGGATCTTATGTTAGACTGAATCGTCTGCCTGAAAACACAAAAACTGCCTGTGGTATTTGCCTCAATTGTCTTTGAGTTCTGCGTGGGGTCCTATATGACGTCCATACTAGCTGTCTTCATAACATATGGTGTTCTCTGTTAACAACCCGGAGAAAAAACAAATCAAGTGGAAGACATTTAAAAGGAGCCTCCTCAAATCGATGTTATCGTTCATCTCGTGCAGACGTCCAACTAGTCACTACAACATACTGGTGCCTTCTCAGATATGCTAATTAATTTAGCTTTCGTAATATAATCCAACTATTGAATTATTTTTGTCCGCGTCCGGTCAGAATTCGGCAAAAAGGGCCTAAGTGGTTCTTCGAGAAATATGACAAAGGTATGCTTTTATAAACCCACTGCAGATATATAATAGTGCAGCTACTGACGTATTACCAATTTAAATACCACCTAACCTTCTTCACGATGGGCAAAATTAATTGACGAAGTGTGTTCAATAATCTGGAATGACAAAGGATGGTCAGTAATAATAAGTCGGCACCGTTGAATAATGCGCTTGTTGCATGATTTATCTGATAATAGTCAATTCGGAGTTTTTTCTTCATTTTGTTGCAGTTTAAGTGCACCTCTTTTTTGTTGACGTTACAACGTTCGATTGGAGTAGGAATGGCGACATTTAAATGCTCAGCTGCGCATGAGAACACCGCTGCACGGCTGTGGTTTTAGTAACTATTACATGTTTTCGACCCGACTCCGAGGGTAGGCTTGTGTGTCTGACGTACATGTTTAGCTACATATATGTACGTACGTGCGTGTATGCGTGCGTGCGTGCGTGCGTGCGCGGGCGAAGGTGGTTGTGTGCGGTCATTTCTGCACGATGAGCTACTGCCACAAACGTTGTCAAACATACACCATACAAAGGAGAGTGCTTCATATACATTGGCTGGAGTTTTAAACGTTTATTAAAGTTGCTCTTGAACAAAGTATAGTCATACGTAAGGTGTTCGAGAAACATTGGTCTAAACGTAGTGAGACGCTGCATGATTAGGTATTATCAATTCCGTTTATTGGTTTGACTCTAGGTCAAAAGAAATCTACCTTATAGATAAATCGCGTCAAGCTAACGATAAAAATGACGCAGACGACAAACCTTCTGACGCTTGTAAGTTGTTAAATTGTAGATCGAATCAATTTACAGTCCACAATTCGTAGTATATGTACGACCGCTATATTCTTAAAGTGCTGCAATATCAGTACATCTAACAGGGAACATTGTGTATAATAATTATAATGACCCCTTGATATAAGGTCTACATATATAAATACATGAATCTAGCTAATAAGCTTAATTGAGGAAAAATTGACGTTAAAAAACAATTAAGCTTATTAGCTAGATTCATGTATTTATATATGTAGACCTTATATCAAGGGGTCATTATAATTATTATACACAATGTTCCCTGTTAGATGTACTGATATTGCAGCACTTTAAGAATATAGCGGTCGTACATATACTACGAATTGTGGACTGTAAATTGATTCGATCTACAATTTAACAACTTTCCCAAATAACGTGATTATAATCTGAATTACTATATAAATATCCTTCTGTCATGAGCATTGTCCGTATACGTAACATAACACAAATTCATTTTATTATTGCGCATTATAATTATAATGAACCCTTCCGTATAAGGCCAACACATGAACATACGTGAATATCTAGAGCCCGAGAAGGTAAGTTCTTATATATCGCAATACCCAGTCCTTTGGACTGCTCAAAGTGCTTTATCCTTTACTCCCTGACAGTCTTGTTTAATCAAACACCATCGAGTCTTCTCTTGGAAGCATTCAGCCAGTATGCAGTTAATGCGCGAAGAGTATCCGTACACAAATATCCATTACTGTCTATACCCAGGTAGTTAGTCGTACATCTGAGTGAACTGGAGCAACGTCGAGTGAACTAGCTTGCCCAATTTTTCGAAACGGCAACACAGGATTCGAACCCGGGTTCTCTCGACATGGGAGTCTGATGCTGTGGTCACTGCGCCACAGCACCCCTGTACTGACCGATGTGTGGCCGACATAGCACCACGAACTAACGTGTATTGGTGACAGGATCATAGTAATAAAAACTAGAGTGATGCTCCCAGACGGGCAACACGCTGGAGCAAGACTCCCCAAGCATTAATTAAATAAAATGTTCAGACGCTTAATGGGAAACTGCATCCTACCAACAGGGGTGTCACCATCTCCGTAGATCACCACATATCCATAATTCTAAAAGCATGTCATATCACAACGTGTGATTCTTCTTCCATTTATGATCAGCGGTCGAACAGTTGTCCATTATTGTCATACTTTTTATAGAAATGAGACCTCTCTCAATGAGTCTACGACAGGTTTTTTCCATTTCTCTGTGTGGGATCTTTCACTTCCCGTGGCATAGATACCATATAGACCAATGGCTTATAGTGTCTCTTCCGAAAGACACAAACAACGTAGGGCGAACGACATTGCGCAAGTTTCGACACAGCGTCCGAACCAGTACCGAAACACAGCCCGGCGGCACTAGGTCGGGAGTTTGAAATCCGGTTCCTCCAAACGACTGTCCAACACTCTAAATACATATGTCACCTCTTTGTCTCTCCTCACCACGGAAACACCTTACATAAGAATGAGTTGTATAAGAAAAAAGAGCTAATAATACCGCTGTACAAAACAATAGTTAGGCCTCATTTAGAATATTGTATTCAAGCGTGGAGGCCATATCACAGGAAGGACATAGATATGCTAGAAAGAGTGCAGAGGAGAGCAACTAAAATGATATCAAAACTGAGGGATCTTAGTTACGAAATACGCCTAAAATGCAGCTTGACAACACTAGAGATCAGGAGATTGAGAGGAGATCAGATAGAAGTGTTTAACATAACGAATTGTTATGAAAATATTGATAGAAATATTTTTTCTCAGTTAAGAAAGATAGAAGGACTAGAGGACATGAAGTTACATTAGCAAAGGAGCAGTGTATATTATATATAAGAAAGTTCTCATTTTCACAAAGGACTGTAAATGAATGGACCAGATTATCTGCAGATGGTGTGGGTGCTAGTAGCGTGACTATATTTAAAAATAAAATCGACACATATCTCAGAAGGGCGGGATACACATAGATAAAAGGGTCGGACTCTCGATAAGCCAAAAGGCTTCCTTGTCCACCTGCCACCTAGAGTTAATTCTCTGTGTGGCAATCTTGTTACATCTTGTTAAATAAGGAAACTGAAAATGCAATGCTGCCATCTGGCGAATTGTGTGCTTACTATGTATTTGTGCCAGCGACTGGCGCAATGTCGAGTCATCTTTACAAGGACAGATTGCGGGGATTGGAAGAAGGGTGAGTAGGGAGAGAGCTCGGAACAATACGAAGAGAAGGGTATGGTTGGGAGGAGGGGTGTAGAGGAAGCGAGAATGGAGGAAGTGATGAATGAGTTGTATCTGACCCTGACATGTGACAGGGTTGGGAGATGGGACTAGAGGAAGGGAGACTGGAGGAAGGAGTGAATAAGTTGTATCTCACCCTAACATGTGATAGGTTTGGGAGGAGGGGTGTAGAGGAAGTGAGAATGGAGGAAGGAGTGAATGAGTTGGATCTGACCCTGACATGTGACAGGGTTGGGAGAATGGGATATAGAGGAAGGGAGAATGGAGGAACGGGTGAATGAACTGTATCTGACCATGACATGTGACAGGGTTGGGAGGAGGGGTGTAGAGGAAGGGAGACTGGAGGAAGGGGTGAATTAGTTGTATCTGACCCTGGCATGTGGCAGGGTTGGGAGGAGGGGTGTAGAGGAAGGGAGACTGGATGAAGGGGTGAATGTGTTGTATCTGACCCTGGCATGTGACAGGGTTGGGAGGAGGGGTGAAGAGGAAGGGATAATGGAGGAAGAGGTGAATTAGTTGTATCTGACCCTGACATGTGACAGGGTTGGGAGGATGGGTGTAGAGGAAGGGAGACTGGAGGAAGGGGCGAATGAATTGTATCTGACCCTGACATGCGGACTAGCTTTGGTCTTGTTGGAAAGTTTCGCCCTCGGGATGAATCTGAAGGAAGGTCGTCAGGAGGTGCGCATGGAGGGTGTCAATGTATCGTTGTGGACTGAGGTCCCAATCAGTAGCCACAATAAGAGTTCTATGATGTCTGGACGTGTTCTATACATTACATTGAGGCCACTCCACTGGTCAATAGATGGCTGTGAACAAAAGACCCTGAAATACACTATCGAGAGCTCTCGAGATAATTAAAAACAACACAGGAACAACACACTTGTTCAACTGACCACTTTGTTTTCGTGGGATCACACCACCAGCCATATTACATAGTACATCATCCACCCCGGATGTTTTCCACAGTACATCACCTGTGCCCGGATATCTACAATAATACATCACCCACCCTCGGAGCTCTATCATAGTTCACCACACGCTACCGGATGTCTACCATAGTTCATCACCTGCCCTCGAATTTCCACCATAGTACATCACCCGCCCCCGGATTTATGCCATAATACAACACCCGTCCTTGGATGTCTACAATAGTTTATCATCCACCCCTGGATGTATACCATAGCACATCACCTGCCCCTGGATGTATACCATAGCACATCACCTGCCCCCGGATCTCTACCGTAGTACATCACCCGCCCCCGGATCTCTACCATAGTACATCACCCGCCCCCGGATCACTACCATAGTATATCATCCGCCCCCGGATCTCTACCATAGTACATCACCCGCCCCCGGATCTCTACCATAGTACACCACCCGCCCCCGGATCTCTACCATAGTACTTCACCCTCCCCCAAATCTCTACCATAATACATCACCCGCCCCCGGATCACTACCATAGTATATCATCCGCCCCCGGGATGATATACTATGGTAGGAATTTGTACAGAGTATTTTTAATTCACAGAGAAAACACATCAACAGGGGAGTATTTCAACCTTCACCCCCAACATCACCCAGTTGTATATATATCATAGCACACCAACATGTGATGCAAATGTTGTCTATGTGCTATGTAGTAAACAGATAGCTGGAGGAAAGGAGCCAACTTGCAAGGTTTCTACAGAGACACCAGTAGGCGACTACATGCTAATGTTCAACAACTAAAACTGTACTCTAGTATGAGCGACTATACTGCCGATACATATATTTTCTGGGGTGTTTGCCAAGGATGGGTGCTGCTGTAATGCAATAGTCAATTTTGCCAATTTTAAATGTAGTGTTTGCAAAACTTTGGATAATACCGTACTGTTTTTACCAGGTATTTTAATTTTTTGTGCAATTTTAACTGACATGCTTCATACAGTATAGACATTAATCACTAATGTATTTTTCAGGATTTTGACAGAAATTAATCGTGCATATTGCAAGGTATATTATGTCCTGGTGTTATGTTTTCTAGATTATCAGGGTTCCACAATATTATATGAACACTTGCCATAACAAGATCACATTTTTGTAACAAATTTATTGACACATCTATGACCATGTACACACATGCTGAATAATACTAGGCATTGGCAATAGGTATGACAATATTTTCAGACAAACATGTCTATTAAAACAGGCAATTCTCTTTTTCTTTGTCCCGTGATCAGAGGTAATGAGCGAGTAGTGTTTTTGTTTTCACTTATCTGGATATATTTTAAAGTATGAATCGGCTTGCTCTTTGCTTAACTAACATAATGCCAGTTCTTGATGTGTTGATCATAAAAGTGTATTATGTTCAACTATACATGGTTAGTAACGTATGTACTGTTATTGCGACCTTGACTTTTTAAATAAGTTTGAAGAGACAGTATTAATGAATGTCAAATATTTCAAAGACGTTCAAGTTAGGGAATAACAAAATAATTGTCTTCTTGTGTTCCTTTATATAAAAATATATAATACACAAGTTACTATTGATAGTATACATACTTGAATTGTGTGAAGTTTGCTTATTACCCCCAATATTAACAAAAACCCAACATTACCCAGCTAAATGTAGATCTACACACCATAAACTGTGTTCATCTTGGAACCAATGAGCATCCAGTTTTCACCAGTTCAGATATCCACAGCTAGACGAGCATGTCGATAAATCTTTAAATAATTTACTACAAAAACCTAACATTTTCATTATAACATACTGGCATCTAAAATATAAGGCAACAATGTTGTATTTTGAACATAGATATCATTAAACCACACATGGTTCATCCAACTCTACAAAACTACAAAAAACCTGGCATGGGACAAGTGAAATGTTGCACATTCTACTCAAATGCATCACAAGATTTCTTTCCTCTACAAATCTGTTTCTGTGTGGAAAATAATCAGTATGTATTTGGCATATTTGGCATTTGCGCTCAATAAATACTTTGTATCTGTCCATGACTTCTGTTGGCATGATCTAGTGGTATGATTGCACATAATTACCTTCTCTCCATCATATTAACATCTCTTTGTGAATCTGCCCTTCAACATTAAAGGACATTTTACTACTAGAAAATGTGAACAAGTAAAGTAAAATAACAAAGAATTCACATCTACAGGCTAGCGGTACAATTCATTGAGACAATAGTTAACCTCCTATTTCGCATATACCAAATCTACACATTTCATATCACTGTAGCTACACACAAGTTTACAGTGTCTAGATTCTGTTGGCAACATTGAAAATACATCGTTTGTTTTCCTTTGGTTGACTTCGCTGCCTAAGTCAATATCTACTCTTCAGCATTTCCTATTACAACATCAGGCCCAGCAGAACCAACCAACCAATACTCCAACATCTCCCCTCCTGCTGTATAGGCATCAACCTTCATGACATTTTCTTTGGCATTTTTCACGATTTCCCATACTTCTATAATTTCATCAGTGATATAACAGATTATTTATCATACATATTTTCCAGCCAGATGACAACAAAAACGTACTTTTGTTTCAAATCAAGTATCAACTTTAAATAATAATATTATAAATAAACTTTCTTGTTCTTGTTTTACTTGTTCTGTTAATAAGTTTCAAATCAAGTATAAACCAGCTGAGATATATAATTTTAATTGGTTACATTTCTGTTAATAAAAGTAATAAAGCTGACAAAATAATACATTTTGTTTAAGAAAGAACTGTCTACAACACTGTCCCCAAAACCGAAAGAAACAAGAACAATTCAGAGATATGTACAATGTAGGAGTTTGTTGGTTATGCTTAGCCCAAAGATACACTGTAGCAACTGGACGGCTACATCAATGAGGGGTGTCAGGGTGCCACGTCTAGGGCAGTTCACTTCGAGCAGGGCAAGACATTGACACCCCGACAGCGTCCGTGATGAGGTCAACGGGTCCCTTGCCCTGGATGTACAGGTAGCTGACACAACCCTCCAGCATCTTCTTGTGCTGACTAAATGTCATGCCGTCCAGGTTAGGCATGCCGCCTGAAGCATAACAACCACTGTCAACCCTCTGGCAACACTGGCAGAACACACTTCAATTACCCTATTCATCACGTACGTGATCTGTTGCCTAGTAAAACCTCAGCCAAGTCATCAGAAAACATGTGGTGGGTTCGGACATTCTGTCGAATATCTTGCTGAAATTCTGGTCACAAAAGTGTTTCTTTAAGGCAAAGTTTTTAAAGTGACAACTGTATGCGGGAATGATTGATTTATGAGATGTCATGCAGCAATAGTAATGTAATTCACATATATATATAACCATTAACAACACTGTTGGCAAAGCAAAGCTTGACGGAGGTTACATGCAAAATTGAATTGTGACGTAAGCAACACCGCGACGTAGTGGATACATCAATTATTACACAAACTAACAAAAATACTGGTCCACCAGAAGGGATAACTTGGTCATTTGTATATACCTATTGCCGAGTGTGTTGAGTATGAGATATGTGTAAGACTTAACAATATACATGTTGCTGTGTGTGGTCAGTATGAGATATGTGTAAGACTTACCAATATACATGTTGCTGTGTGTTCAGTATGAGATATGTGTAAGACTTACCAATATACATGTTGCTGTGTGTGGTCAGTATGAGATACGTGTAAGACTTACCAATATACATGTTGCTGTGTGTGTTCAGCATGAGATATGTGTAAGACTTGCCGTGTGTGTTCAGTATGAGATATGTGTAAGACTTACCAATATACATGTTGCCGTGTGTGTTCAGTATGAGATATGTGTAAGACTTACCAATATACATGTTGCCGTGTGTGGTCAGTATGAGAAATGTGTATGACTTACCAATATACATGTTGCCGTGTGTGTTCAGTATGAGATATGTGTAAAACTTACCAATATACATGTTGCCGTGTGTGTTCAGTATGAGATATGTGTAAGACTTACCAATATACATGTTGCCGTGTGTGTTCAGTATGAGATATGTGTAAGACTTACCAATATACATGTTGACGTGTGTGTTCAGTATGAGATATGTGTAAGACTTACCAATATACATGTTGCTGTGTGTGTTCAGTATAGATATGTGTAAGACTTACCAATATACATGTTGCTGTGTGTGGTCAGTATGAGATATGTGTAAGACGTGTGTTCAGTATGAGATATGTGTAAAACTTAACAATATACATGTTGCCGTGTGTGTTCAGTATGATATATGTGTAAGACTTACCAATATACATGTTGCTGTGTGTGGTCAGTATGAGATATGTGTAAGACTTACCAATATACATGTTGCTGTGTGTGGTAGTATGAGATATGTGTAAGACGTGTGTTCAGTATGAGATATGTGTAAGACTTACCAATATATATGTTGCTGTGTGTGGTCAGTATGAGATATGTGTAAGACTTACCAATATACATGTGTGTCAGTATGTGTGTGTGTGTTCAGTATGAGATATGTGTAAGACTTACCAATATACATATTGCGTGTGTGTTCAGTATGAGATATGTGTAAGACTTACCAATATACATGTTGCATGTGTGTGTTCAGTATGAGATATGTGTAAGACTTACCAATATACATGTTGCTGTGTGTGTACAGTATGAGATATGTGTAAGACTTACCAATATACATGTTGCTGTGTGTGTTCAGTACGAGATATGTGTAAGACTTACCAATATACATGTTGCTGTGTGTGGTCAGTATGAGATATGTATAAGACTTACCAATATACATGTTGCTGTGTGTGTTCAGAATGAGATATGTGTAAGACTTACCAATATACATGTTGCTGTGTGTGGTCAGTATGAGATATGTATAAGACTTACCCATATACATGTTGCCATGTGTGTTCAGTACGAGATATGTATAAGACTTACCAACATACATGTTGCCATGTGTGTTCAGTATGAGATATGTGTAAGACTTAACAATATACATGTTGCCATGTGTGTTCAGTATGAGATTTGTGTAAGACTTACCAACATACATGTTGCTGTGTGTGTTCAGTATGAGATATGTGTAAGACGTGTGTGTGTTCATTATGAGATATGTATAAGACTTACCAAAATACATGTTGCCGTGCGTGTTCAGTATGAGATATGTGTAAGACTTACCAATGTACATGTTGCCGTGTGTGTTCAGTATGAGATATGTATAAGACTTACCAATATACATGTTGCTGTGTGTGGTCAGTATGAGATATGTGTAAGACGTGTGGTAGTTCAGTATGAGATATGTATAAGACTTACCAATATACATGTTGCCATGTGTGTTCAGTATGAGATATGTGTAAGACTTACCAACATACATGTTGATGTGTGTGTTCAGTATGAGATATGTGTAAGACGTGTGTATTCAGTATGAGATATGTATAAGACTTACCAATATACATGTTGCCATGTGTGTTCAGTATGAGATATGTGTAAGACTTACCAATATACATGTTGCCGTGTGTGTTCAGCATGGATAATAGTCCTCCAGATTATCCCTCTACAAAGCTGAATCCGTCGATCTCAAGAGTTCCTTTCCTCATAGTCCTGAAGTCAACAACATCGTCCATATTAATGTACTCATACCACAGCTAATATCACAAATATCTGGGTTTTATTTTTAAACAGAAAAAAATGCTTTAAATTCATATTGGTTAAAGTGTGATCAATAATTAGCTATAATATGATGTAAAATCAGTATGTGTAAATGTTGGGAATCTTGCATCACCATTTTCTAACTGGAGTCTTCAGTTGCAAAATATTTGACGGAATGTCTTCAGTTGCCACCATTTTGGAGTCTTCAGAAAGTTGCCACCATTTTGCACATAACAGATATTTAAACCTATTTTGTTTGATTAAAGTAAGTGACACATCATTGGAATTGAAATATGGGAAAACACAATAAATGATGAGAAGTAATAATACTGACAATAGCGTAACAATTTTTTTCACTTATACTCAAATCAGTCAACTGCCTAAGAAGTTTTCTTTATTTACTGACAAGTAACCTATCCATGCAAACTAAATACATACCTGTGTATTGCGCTGGACAGTTACACCTATATTCTGGGCTGCTCATTTCAATACACTGTCCATCAATAGTGCAGGGTCGCTTGACACAGGGCGTCACGTCACCACAGTTGATAATGTTACTGCTGGCAATCGCGTCATCCACCACGTTAAGTGTGTGACCCTTCAGAATCACCTACAGCAAGACAACTCTTATGGCAAGGAAATGTTTACAGCAGTTCATCGTGACAATTTAATGTTGATAGCACATCCTTTGTGGCAATCTAATGTTGATATCACCATCCTCATAGCAATGTATTGTTTACAACAAACCCGTCTTAACAATGTAATGTTTACAGCAAAGCCTTCATGGTAATATAATGTTTACAGTACACCCCTCACAGCAATGCACTGTTCACATCACCCTTTGTGGTAATGTAATGTTTACATCACCCGTTTGTGGCAATGTAATGTTTACAGCACACCCATCATGACAATGTAATGTTTACAGCACACGATATATATATGACAATGTCATGTTTACAGCACACCACAACCCCCTGTAGCAATGTAAGAAGGTTGATAAAAATGATACCTATCTATCAACAATCAATCTGTTAATATTAGATTGTATAGTGTTAACATGTCGATCTGGCTATCAGTCTGCAACTACAACAGTTTTACATGTATGGACAGAACAAGATGATCTTGACAGGTTGATCAAATGGTCTGAAAAGTGACAAATGCTGTTCAATTTTGAGAAATGTAAATACCTCCACACAGGACATGGGAATGAAGAGGATGAATATACAACGGGGGGTACTGTACTAAATACTACTGTAAAAGAAAAGGACTTAGGGTTAACCATTAGTAAACTGCTATTCCCTTTGGGTAAATAACAATTCAAACCATAACAATTTATAATGTCACCTTGTACAGCCTGGTCCTTGAGTGTGTCAGTCTGTCTACTGATATATGCAACTATTTGTATATGACAACTTAAAGGAAATAAAAATAAGGCATTAGCTAAAATCATTTTTTCATGTGTACACAAAGTTTAACCTTGTATGTAACATTTGACAACATTAAAAAATACGGAAAAATACATTTGTAGCATAAATTCGATTTCAAACCCGTCTGTGTAGCGATTCCCGCTGAAAATAAAAATTTAATGAGCTAGGCGATCATATGGTATCGTGACGTCACTTATGACACACACTCGCTTCAGGCCGACCCTTTCCATGCATTCAGAGCATGTTTACAAGTATAGCTTTTGGGTCGAAACGAGCGTCAGAATGAGTTATTGTGCAATATTCCGATGAAATACAAACACTAGTCATCACAGAGGAACAAGCAGTTATCTTACCGTTCCACATGAATCCAATTTTATTCAAAACAATGAATGCGAATGGGCCTACAAGTCGACTAGGTTTCGCCGAGCTTGGGCTCGTTTTCAGAATAATTATATCGAATGCAACCAACGAGAGATAATCTACACCAATAAACATACATAGCAAACATATATTGTATCCAGCTACAGAACGTAACGTGTATAATCTCATAATATCACTAGAATATCGATGTACGAAGGAGGAGTTGTACAATTTATCATAACAACTTAAATCAGTCAGTGAATTTATGTTGGTCCTGTTAGCTCAGTTGGTAAAGGCGTTGGTTCCTTGGCATTTATTTTGCAATCGGGCGACGCCGGTTCAATCTCCACACCAAACCATTGATTTTTTTACTCTTTTTGGTTTATGTTTTCACCAAGTAATATAAACCAAATCATTTTTATACTATGATGCACTGTTTGTAAGTATTTTTTTATTTTTGTAGTAATTATTTATTCGCCACAAAAATGAAAATATGGGAATTATATAACGATGTTTCAAAATTTTATTTATCCAAACAAATATAATGTAATGGATATATAATTTATTAATTGTATATATATATATTGTACGGTAATATATTGTAATTATATTTGTGAAAAGAAATGGTGATCTGTCTGGATAAATAAAATTGAGAAACATCGTGTTATATATAATTACCATATTTTCATTTTTGTGGCGAATAAATAATTACTACCAAAATATTTACAAACAGTGCATCATAGTATAAAAATGATTTGGTTTATATTATTTTATGAAAACATAAACCAAAAAGTGTAAAAAAATCAATGGTTTGGTGTGGGGATTGAACCGGCGTCACCCGATTGCAAAGTAAATGCCAAGGAACCAACGCCTTTACTAACTGAGCTAGCAGGACCGACAGAAATTCACTGACCGATTTAAGTTGTTATGATAAATTGTACAACTCCTCCTTCGTACATCGATATTCTAGTGATATTATGAGATTATACACGTTACGTTCTGTAGCTGGATACAATATATGTTTGCTATGTATGTTTATTGGTGTAGATTATCTCTCGTTGGTTGCATTCGATATAATTATTCTGAAAACGAGCCCAAGCTCGGCGAAACCTAGTCGACTTGTAGGCCCATTCGCATTCATTGTTTTGAATAAAATTGGATTCATGTGGAACGGTAAGATAACTGCTTGTTCCTCTGTGATGACTAGTGTTTGTATTTCATCGGAATATTGCACAATAACTCATTCTGACGCTCGTTTCGACCCAAAAGCTATACTTGTAAACATGCTCTGAATGCATGGAAAGGGTCGGCCTGATGCGAGTGTGGGTCATAAGTGACGTCACATCTCGGCATCCCAAAAAGTGCGCCAAAAATATGCATATTCGAAAATGTCCGGATGCACAGCATTAAATGTGGAATTTCTAATTCATTTATTTTTTTGATTGTTTTTGGCTTGGTGGACATGGAAATAGATAGCAGGATGTAATATAACATGAATTCAAGCCATAGATGTTTTTATTCCCTTTAATACTGGACTCCTAGACCCATATCTCAAAGTTGTATATATGTAATTTTATATTTATACTTTTACATACTCACATGTCGAGTGATATGTATACTGGTCAAAGAAAGTATATCTGTCTGGCAAACGCTTGGTTTGATAATTACACACCAGGCGGACACTGGCTGAAATGGTTTGACACTTACTCAACCAGGTGGACAAGGGTTAAGATGATGGTTTAACAGTTACTCACTAGGTGGACGAGAGTTGAAATGATGTTGACAGTTACTCACCAGGTGGACGAGGGTTGAGAATATGGTTTCATAGTTACTCACCAGGTGGACGAGGGTTGAGATGATGGTTTGACAGTTACTCACCAGGTGGACAAGGGTGGAGATGATGATTCGACAGTTACTCACCAGGTGGATGAGTGTTGAGATTGCGTGATGTAGGGTTTCAATGCTGGGCGGTTGCATTGCCTTGCCTACAAATGTCTCTATATGTCCCAGCTTTAACATCTGTGACAAAAATAAAATGGGTAAAAACACACACAGGGTGTTAATGCTCATATTCTGGCATGGTGACTAAACATAGAAAATATTTGTGAATATTTGAGTCAAATATTAATTATGACCATACGGTGCAAATGTTTTAAAACATTTTCTTATCATCTTATACTTCCTTGATAATATTATTAAATATTGTACAATTTCTCTGTGAGGTATTTAATGTGTTTCTAATTACACCATCCTATGTGTGAAATAACATGTTACGATGTGCTGACCTTGATATGTAGACAGAGTTCCTTCAATCGTGTCCTGAGGACCTCTGGCAGTTGGTAGTCAGAGAAGTGCCGACTGTGATACTCTGTGTACAAGTGATAACAGATATCCAGCTATACCCTAAGAGGATAGACTCATGGGTTGATATGTGTAACCTGCAAAGTAAGTACTTATCATGATCTTTAAAATGATACCTCATTTGTTGAAATATCTTCAGTAGTTTTTGATTTATTGCTAAAATTGAAGCAACATTTCAAAAAGTGACATTTAAAAAAACGAGGTGATTTTGATTTATGTTTCTTGATGTGTGGGTTCGTAAATACAGGCATTTTTTTAGTTTGTGATTATTTGTAGAGGAAAATAAACCAGACATTGAAAGATTAGATTATTAAACATGCTTTTCTGCCAAAATCAAAACATTTATGGGACATGACCTAGACAGATATTTTTGGCTGGTGGGCAGGCCAGGCACGGCAGCTGAAATGTCGTATTTTGAAAAATATACACAAAATATGTTTTTGCCATATTCCGATAGCTTTGTATGTGTTCTATCAATAAAGTTCACTTTTATAACAATTTCATACCTCTAAATCACTTTTCTCGTTAATAAAGTGATCCCCTATCAATTAATAAATCCTGTTTTAGTTCTCAAGACGCGGAATGTGTTCGATAATACGCGATGTTTAGACCTTAGTAACGCTGCCGTACTTTCAACGTACACCATCTTGTTTAGTACGAATAGAACCGCCAATCCATCCTCTAACTGCTTGTCTAGACGGCATTCCTGCCCTTTGACCCGTATTTCCGGGAAATCCTAATATATGGGAGCACAATTCAACCGACTATCTCCTTATTTGGCGTTCGTCATTGTGACACGTCAGCATCGGGATGTTCCGCCATGCTCGTGACCTGCGGTGACCGGGATAATTCCATATATGGCGTGAGACGCGTGGCGTTTCTCCCACAATTCACCATGTTGCTATTTCCGGGTGTAAACAATGATGGCGTCCAGCGAAAGTTTTGACGAAATCAGCATGAATCTTGTTGATGCCAAACGTTATAAATTTGCCGCAAAGCATGCGTTTGGGCAGAAAAAGAAATGGAAGGCTCGGCAACTGTAGGATGTACGCGCGTAACATAATTTATTGGTGGCAAAACAGCGTATTTCGACGGAAACGCAGCCGCGCGTAGCCACTGCAGACGCCGGCTTAGGCTTTAGCGCCGACGCCGGCTGCGATGCCCGAAGACGGCGGGGAAGCCGGCGGTTGAACAGTGGCAGAGATCTGCATCGCGCAGTGAGATTAAAATGAAAGTTATGCAGTCCTAAAGCCAGAAAGGCATGGATGTGACAGTCAGATTTGGTAAGTCTTACATAATTATTTGTTTAGATGTCATATTTCCGTGTAAGCAAGTTAGACAATTCAACTATATATATGTCATGTCATGACTAAGTTTTTATGTCAGTTACTACCTAGCTTTAGATTTCAGCCTTACAGTTATGGTCTATGAATATTTTGATATCTTTACTTTATTAATAAAAACACTTACTTATTAATAAACTTTACCTCATACTCATATGCTAATTATGTTGTTGCACATTACGCACACATGTGTGCACACGCACTCATAAATATATATATTTATTTGTGTACATATACAAGAACACATGCATGCATGCACAGTACATTTCCAGTAGGCATTTTTGTTATTGACACATGATATATTTCATTTCAGCTTCATCTCTTCACTAGTGCATGATTGACTTGGCTCGCATAAGTGGCCTTCTTCAGACGGTGGCGTGACCCCAAGGAGGAGGAGGAAGGACCAGCACATGAATGCTACAGTCCTGTTCTTCATATTAATCAATCACCATCAATCCTCATTGGTGTTATCAGATGCATGACACTTCAGTTTTTACTTCATAATATTAATAATGATAAAACAATTCCCAAAATCATTGCCTAATTGTTATTCGATCTTTGGTGGCCATTTACAGAAAATGCATTTTTTTGGATTTTTGCAAATCATGTTTACATCGTTGTATTCAGCATTACTTTCTGCACACAACTACAACCTTATATTTGTAATAAGTTGCATAATTATTTTGTTATAGAGGTATTTATAATGAAAAAACGTTGACATTTTTGACAAAATTAAAAAAATTTACACAAAATATATAATTTACTAATATTTCAAATATCAAGTTGTAGTTGTGTAATACCAGGCAGTCTACGTGTGATATTGAAAGAATTATGATTGTATCTTCTATAGTAATGGCTGGGGACCGTGGACAAAGTTTGCTATATTTTCTCATTATGGCGGCCATTTTGTTCGTTACCATGGCAACGGTGGGTCAGAGTAAAAAAAGTTCTGCATATTTTTTACTCCCCATGACCTACTCTTTCTTGCTGGATAGATAAGTTTGCCATAATTATCAAAATAAAAAATACCCTATTAAGCTGCCATGTCTCCCCTTAACCCTCTCGTGGTCAGAACGCCCGAATCAACCCGACTCCCACTCACGGCCAGAACGCCTGAATACGCCCGAATACAGGGGCACATTTAAACTGGTACCGCGAAACAGTGTCATGCAATAACGGCAATTTATTTCGGCAGTTAACATATAATAATATTGAAGTTTCACTGGGAAGCGTCAAATGATGAAATGATGGCGATTTCCGTGACTAAATAGCGCCAACCACCACGCGGTTTTGTAGTCGAACGCAGCGACAAACAATTTCCGGTCCCTCTTTTACGCCACGCAGTGAATATTTTAATGGTGATTTTCAGCCAATGAGATTAAAGTTTAACATTTGCTGCGGGCATAAACATGGAAGCACCCAGGAATTATTCCAAAACACGCGTCCGCAGGCGATTTCTACGATTAAATGCTAACTTTTGAGCGGTCTATTTTGTTGTAAAGAAGTATTAATGCGCCGCGCAACGAAGCCGGTGGTGTTTTTTTAGCTTTGGTGTAATTCTCGACATTGTCATTATGTCGAACTCCAGTAATTCGGACTTTGATGGGATTTTCGAATCGAGTTTATAACGAACGCTGCCATCGAAGGGGAATGTTTTGCACTATGATTACGCATTTTAAACATAACACCAACTTAATAGTTCAGACGAGATGACGTCTATGATCACAAAGAACGCCATTTTGTATAAAATCTTGAAAATACATGCACTCTGAAAAACTTAAATTATTTCAGTTTTATTTACCATAGACATTTAATTAGTTTTCCATTCTGTAGCATAGTAATTTATGAACATTTCATACGCAGCATGTAACCGCTAATTAGTAATGAAAAATATTAAAAAAAAATTAATTGTTGAAAATTATTTAAGTATTTTATTTTTGTCAAACTTTAGCAATTCATATTTGGGTAATAAATTGACAAATATGTCACATACTTGGCTAGTTACACCAGGAATTAGTTCTTCAGATGTAGTGAAAATTTTATTTGAATCGGATCAAAAATTATTTATTTATTTGCATTCATGCAACCCGAGTATATCACGATTCACTCACAGCACATTCTCTTGATTTAATAGGATTCAATAACAGGCACATATTTGCATTAATCTGGCCTTGAAAGGGTTAAACACCATTTCTGCATCTCTGTGAAGCATTCAACCACACCACAACTACTGCGTAAAAATCATCCATATACAAGTACCTCTATATTCAGGTACTCATTTATATAACTGAATGAACTAAGGCAATGTGGAATGGAAAAAATTGCCCAAGCTTGGACATGACAGCAAGAGGATTCAAAATTGTTTTCTCTCAATCGACTCTGCTGTTCTAACCACTGCACTACGACATCCCAAGAGTTCCCTTGCTATCACAATACATGTGGCCTGACTCACCTTCCAGCCCGGCCCCGATGCTGCTTGGCATTGGCCCGATTCACCTACTCAGACTTCAAGGTTGCGATATTGTTGGCCGGGTCAAAGTTCTTCATCTTGATCTTACCCCATCAACAACATAGACATCATCATCTATTGTGATACTGCAAGAGACAAACAGAATGGCTAAATTCAACACAGGTGACATTGATGTGACCTCCATCAAGTTTAGCTGTGCCAACAATGTTAGTAACGGGTATATATATGAATTAAACTACAATTGTTGCATGACATCTCATAAATCAGACGTTCCCGTCGTTGTCACTTTAAAAACTTTAACTTATGTTTTTCTCATCAACAATCACTTTTGTGGACAGAATTTCAACAAAATATATGATGGAATGCATAAATGCATCATGAGTTCGGCATCCATTTTTTATGGCTAACGGAGGTTTTGCTAAGCAACAGGTCATGGGATGGATAGGTCATTAACTCAGATGAAACACATAATAATTTTAATTCACAGTTACTCTGAATAGGTTTCAACAAGCTACTGTTAACATTTTGTGAACAATATTATCAACCCGAGCAGACCAACGGATTTCCGTACCAGGTTTCGGCAGTGTTGGTTGCTATGACGATCTTGCGGACACCTGGTGGTGGATTTGAGAAGACTTCACGTTGGTTGGTGGTCGGAATGCGGGAATACGGTGGGATAATGAGAACCCAACCTTAGGGGCACCAGAAGGCAGGGATGACAAGGGGGGACACTCTGGGACATAGGGTGTGGTATAACTGCTGAAGTTGTGACAGAGTGCACGTACGGGTCCTCCAGTCAGCTGTGCGTGCGCACGCGCGCGTGCGTGTGTCTGTGTGTGATATTCATATACCCACAGAACAAACATTGGAGCTGATAATTACATTTTTGGTGTCATTGAGATAGTTTGTCTATGCAAATGCATATACGACAAACCCTTATACACGCTCATAAACATGCATACACATATATAGTGTAGTAAAAGTTGTTAATGTAAATATAACTACCTCTATGCAGGGCAATGTCTCTACACAGTACATCATTCAGTGCCTTGATGTCACCAGCTCCAGGCAGTGACATGTCACACACAGTGTCAACAACAGTGTCAACAACACTGTGTCAACAACACAATCTCAACAACAGATGGTCACACAGATTTTGTCA
>JAHLWY010001428.1:0-16670 GCA_020002185.1 Paraescarpia echinospica | reverse complement strand
CTGCTGCTGCAGAAGTACTCCCAGTACAGTACACGTCACCCAACATGGTACGTATTGTGTACCTAATGCTGCTGCTGCAGAAGTACTCCCAGTACAGTACACGTCACCCACCACGGTACATATTGTGTACCTAATGCTGCTGCTGCAGAAGTACTCCCAGTACAGTACACGTCACCCAACATGGTACGTATTGTGTACCTAATGCTGCTGCTGCAGAAGTACTCCCAGTACAGTACACGTCACCCACCACGGTACATATTGTGTACCTAATGCTGCTGCTGCTGCAGAAGTACTCCCAGTACAATACACGTCACCCAAAATGGTACGTAGTGTGTACATAATGCTGCTGCTGCAGAAGTACTCCCAGTACAGTACACGTCACCCAACATGGTATGTATTGTGTACCTAATGCTGCTGCTACAGAAGTACTCCCAGTACAGTACACGTCACACAACATGGTACGTAATGTGTACCTAATGCTGCTGCTGCAGAAGTACTCCCAGTACAGTACACGTCACCCAACATGGTACGTATTGTGCACCTAATGCTGCTGCTGCAGAAGTACTCCCAGTACAGTACACGTTATCCAACATGGTACGTATTGTGTACATAATGCTTCTGCTGCAGAAGTACTCCCAGTACAGTACACGTCACCCAACATGGTACGTATTGTGTTCATAATGCTGCTACTGCAGACGTACTCCCAGTACAGTACACGTCACCCAACATGGTACGTATTGTGTACCTAATGCTGCTGCTGCAGAAGTACTCCCAGTACAGTACACGTCACCCTACATGGTACGTATTGTGTACCTAATGCTGCTGCTGCAGAAGTACTCCCAGTACAGTACACGTCACCCAACATGGTATGTATTATGTACGTAATGCTGCTGCTGCTGCATAAGTACTCCCAGTACAGTACACGTCACCCAACATGGTATATCTTGTGTACATAATGCTGCTGCTGCAGAAGTACTCCCAGTACAGTACGCGTCACCTACCACGGTACATATTGTGTACCTAATGCTGCTACTGCAGAAATACTCCCAGTACAGTACACCTCACCCAACATGGTACGTATTGTGTACCCAATGCTGCTGCTGCAGAAGTACTCCCAGTACAATACACGTCACCCAACATGGTACGTATTGTGTACCTAATGCTGCTGCAGAAGTACTCCCAGTACAGTACACGTCACCCAACATGGTACGTACTGTGTACCTAATGCTGCTGCAGAAGTACTCCCAGTACAGTACACGTCATCCAACATGGTACGTATTGTGTACGTAATGCTGCTGCTGCTGCAGAAGTACTCCCAGTACAGTACACGTCACCCAACATGGTATATATTGTGTACATAATGCTGCTGCTGCAGAAGTACTCCCAGTACAGTACACCTCACCCAACATGGTACGTATTGTGTATGTAATGCTGCTGCTGCAGAAGTACTCCCAGTACAGTACACGTCACCCAACATGGTATATATTATGTACGTAATGTGCGTGTGCGTGCGTGCGCGCGCGTGTTTGTGTGTGTGTGTGTGTGTGTGTGCGCGAGTATGTCTGCGTGCGTGGGCACGTGCGTGTGGTGTGTGAGTGGGTGGGGTCGGTATATATAATTATATATATATACATATATATATATACATATATCCATATTTTATTAAATTATACATGTTTTGGGGTAACTACTGGCAGAGTAATTGACCAATCAGCTACGACGTTGTTGGCCTACGTCACAATCAAAATGGTGCGCGTGACCTCCGGCAAGCTTTGCCTTTGCCAACAATGTTCATAACGGGTATTTGTATAAATTGCTTTAGTATTACGGTATGATATCTCTTTAGACAAACATTCCCACATACACTAGTCATTTTAACAGTACCTAATGTTTTATTATAAAGAAAAACGACGACGGAATGTGTGAACGCTTCACGTGTTCGGCACCCCTTTTTGATGGTTTGATGGAGCTATCGCGACACTGGCCACGTGATGGATAGGTTAATAGACACATATTTGAAATATGCATATCTTCCTACACGTTTGTGCACACAATGTGTAGTAAGAAGGGGTTTAACAGAAGTCATGTTTATAGATCCCTTCTAGTTGAATTCATTGTGATGGCCGATATGTGTAAAACACGTGTGATTTACCTTTTAGTTGCACAAACACAGAGCATAGTCGTCGTTGCGCGAACTAATTAAGAGAAAAACTCTGGCATTACGGGGATCCGACGGAAGACAACTTGGACAGAATACCAATCGTCTGCCCAGCGATCACCTTCACGAGATTTTCCTACCTGACGGGGTGTGTGGACTTGTTGCGTATGTCGCAGCCCTTCGACCACAATAGTACCCTAGACATTTACATACGTTAATTTCTAGTAGGTGCTGTTAATAGTGAGATACATAAAAATTATGCGCGAGAGGTTCAGCTTGACTTGCGGAATAAAAAGTTTGATCAATACTTGTATATTTGTGTTTGTATATTGAAGTTATTCAGCGCCTGCAGGCCTTAACACGTCGTCTGAAACGCTGAATTACATTTAATCTTAGTCTCAGTACAGAATTACAAATTATGTTTTATAATATATAATTATTATAAATATACAGTTTTATTCGTCTTCATTTGACACCACAACTAATAATACTTTGACAAGACCCAATATGTGACTTTAAACGTAATCTCGCATCAGTCGATAGGTGGCGGCACCAGAATTTTGCTTTTCGTGAATGTCTTCCATATACTAGGTGACAAATGGCATAGCATGTATTTGACTGTCAAATACACGCTGTCCTGTTGGTAGCAGTCAATGAAATACCACAGTCTCAAACAAAGTTAGTTTCACAAACACAAACGGAATATTTACAACAATTCGTGGTACAACGTAGAGTCGTCGCTGTCACTAGGTCGTTGGAACCAATCAGACAACGCGGATACAAAGAATTGGTTACAGTCTAATTATTCAAAAGATTTATGGCTAGTGTTATCCGTATAATTAGGATTAGGAAATGAAATGTTGAATTCTAAAGTGTTGTTTCTGCTTCGCTGAAACATATTTTGGGCGGTCAGTATCATGAATATAGTTATACTGATAAGGATCTAACACGATTTTACTATAACAACGAGGTCCCTTTAACAATAATAAGTCACCGAGATGATGCGTATCAATTTTACAGTGCGTTTGCACAGAACCACACGAGAGATACTCCTGACTACCACACTGCTGTGATTGCTACTGCGTGTGGCCATAACAAAACATTAGCGATACTAAGAAGTGGCATTAAAACAGATCGCTTATGTTCATTCAATCTACACAACGTAGGCCTACTTATCACCCAAGCAACATGTTGACGTATTTGTGAAATGAAGCTTCACAACAAACCATGATTACACGTAACAATGGAAATTCGGTCAAATCGGATTAATTAATGTTCCCGAACTTCCTGGTTGACTGTAGACCATTGAAACAGTTTGATATGAAGATCCATTCAACACAGTTGTATGATTGTATTGACGAAGGCACTTCAAATTAGTAGTTTGATATCACTAATGACAGGATACAACGAAACAGTAATCTCGTTCACAAAAATAGATGGCTACGTGTGAGCAACAGTGTGGCAGAATACCGTTCATGGTGCAACAGATTGACCATGTATCTTTTTTTTAATAATTAACCGGATTACTATTTGTAATATGGGACCAGTTTATGTACCAATTTCGTAAAGAATTAATTACGTGTCCATAATTAAATGTTAAATATGAGGGCAACATATGTGAGGGTTTGTTGACTCGTACGAAGGTTTATGTGAATCAGTTACTTAAACCTGTCCACTGTACATTCAATCATACAATGATAAATAGCGAATAAGGCCCAACCACTGGAAACAGGCGACCACACAGTACGGAGAGGCACAGTATGTGACACTAACAAAGTCGTACCTAGAGAAGCAGCCACATTCTGCTTATACACCAGAGTTATTATAAACCTTTGAACGACGGTTGTTCAACACTTGCAACCTATTTATTTAATTACTTAATTGTATCCTAATGATTATATCATTTTTTTCTTTCATTTATATATAGTCTAATCTAATAATTTTTTTTAGTTTTATGGGACAATAATATTGTTAGTATTTCATTTGTTTATACTGTGTACACCACTATATAGTATCAAGATTATGCTAACAATAAAACTAAAATTTAAATAAGAGTAAACTTTTATAAGTTTATGCTACGCATCGGAAGCTTTGGATATATTGACACAAGTAATAAACAGAAAAGTTAAATGGTAATTTATTTTGGCAGAAGAATCTCGATAACGACGATGATTGGCTGCTCGCTCAAAATCATTTGCTGCTGACAGCGTAGCAAAATGGATCCTCGAGTAGCCATAGCCTCGATTGTCCAGGCGCCGCGAGATGGGAGCACCGTAGGAGCGGTACTAGATGCGTGCAATCATGACGTGTGTTCTCGGCCAGATACTGTTTCCCGGCGAAGTCACGCAGCCTGGCGAGAGACAGTTAAGCGAGACTAGTTCTGGTTCTCCAATGATAGGGTGCTGCCACCTCATGGCGCCTAGTTAACCCCGGCTGCGTGACTTCGGGAAAGGGAGACGTGCATGACCCAGGACAATACAGAGGCATCACGTTGCTGAGCCACATGCTGAAGATGTTGGAGAGAATCCTAGATGGACGGATAAGAACAACAGTGGCAGGAGAAATCGGAGAAGAACAACAGGGCTTCAGAAGAGGAAGATGTACAGCTAACGGGATGTTTGCGCTGAGGCTGCTGATCGAAAAGAAGTTGGAGGGACAGGAGAGTATGGCTGTGGGTTTTATAGATCTGGAGAAAGCTCATGACACGATACCGAGAGAGACGGCAATGACGACACTGAGATGGATGGGGGTCATAGAGACAGAGGTCAGGATGGTGGAACGGACATACGAAGAAACGAAGGGCAGAGTGGTGTGTGGACCAGGAATCTCAGAAGAATTCAAACTGAACGTTGGCTTGAGACAGAGGAGTGCCCTGAGCCCACTGCTGTTCATCGCAGTGATGGAATTGATAAGTTGAAAGACTAGTACGAAAGATATTCTCCAGAAATTCCTGTATGCAGACGATCTATCGGTGGTAGTGGACGGGGCAGCCGATTTACAGGAACAACTGATAGAGTGGAAATATATCTTCAGCAAATATGAACTGAGATTAAATCTGGAGAAGACAGAGGTGCTGTGGGTTGGGCATCAAAGCAAAGAGCTGGAAATACACCTGGAGGGAAAGAAACTAAAACAAAGAGACAGTTTTGTATACCTGGGCAGAGCGGTACGTGGTGATGGCTCCTCAGAGACAGAAATTCGCAGGAGAATACAAGCAGGGGTGAATGCATGGAGGAAGGTAGGTGTGATGGGAGACAGGCACATATCGCGAACACTCAAGGGAAAGGTACTATGCAGATGTGTGACACCAGCCTACCTGTATGGCCTAAAAACTATAGCAATGACAGAGAAACAACAGGAGAGGGTACAAATCTGCGAAACACAACAGGGTCAGGACAATTGCGGGGGGTAAAGATAATAGATAAGAGAAGACTGGAAGAGTTGAGGGAAGATGTTGGTGTGAAAGAAAATGTAAAGAAGAAGTTGGTGAGAAGTCGTTTGAAGTGGGCATGACATGTGAAGCGAATGGGAGAAGAACGGTTGGCAAAGAAAGCAGCTGCCCGGAGAATGGAGGGAAAAAGAAGACGAGGGCGACCGAGACTGAGGAGGGAGGATTGCGTGAAAAGAGACCTGGAGGGATGGAAAGGGGAATGGAGGAAAAGAGCAAAAGACCGAGGAGAATGGAGAAGGGTGGTAGAGAAAGTAATGCAAGCGCAATGAGGAGGAAGAGAAAGAAAGAAGAGGAAGAGAAAGAAAAGAAAATGTCGATGTACCCAAGCCAGCCTCACTCCTAAAGACAGGGAACGATGAGGAGAACAACACCATTGTGGGTATTTTATAAATGGTTTATGTTTACGGTGGCCAGGTTTTGCAATTGTTTCGTTTTGTGTAGATTTTGCTAGTTATAAGAATATCTGTGAAGTTTTTGATAACGCAGTGTGTATATGTATGCTGTATATATGTGGGTAGACGTTTGGTAGCTCTAGGTGGTGGCTTTCATAGTTAGATCGGAAAGTAAGAGATTGCCCGGCCCATTAACAGCGAAACGGAAAACACAGCTCTGTATTATTCATTGTAGCATTGGTACTCAAGCTCGAGGAAAAGTATGGTATATTACAAAAGTTTTGTTGCAAACCGACCTTGCTAGATTCCACCGAAGCGTATTCCACGACAGGTCTTCTGAGTTTGAAGGAATTGATGACGCGCCGGAAACTTCGCTTGCTGCTTGCTTATTGGTTGTGCTTCCGCGTCATGAAGAATATTTCAGCATTCGGGATATTGGGGGTTTCATAATAATCGTCGACTTTGAGGCCATATTCTGAGTAAACCATAGATGCTAACACTGTTATTGTAATTGCAAATGGTTAGATTTAATTACCTCTTTTAGATGCGTAGCATCAAAACTTGCCGTTTGTTTCCTTTTAACTAGACATTGTATATAATAACATGAAAACACATAATCATGGCAAATACAAGTATTGCTATACATAGAAGAAGGTTTTCAGATTCACTGATCCCGATAACAACTTGTGTTTGGCGAAATCCATGCATCCGTAAGCATTTCTCACTGAATTATCGCAATTGCTATTAGCCTGGAGTCGCAATCGTGCATGTATAGAAATTCTGACATCAAAGATCACCAATGCAAAACACTGCGCATGTGCGCACATGCGGAAAAAATTTAACATGCAAACTTAGAGTCTAGACTGAAATGTATAGAATATAATTATGTCTACTGATATTGTGAATTGACTGCCTAGTTATATATTGTGTTTATGTGGTGCCTGTACTATACGGCTATCTCAGTTTCACCACAGACTACACAATAATTCTATTCATAGGCGATTAATACAATCTTATCCACGACGCTTTGGGTAGAACCTAAATAAAACGATCTTCGAAACAGATCAGTGTAGCGTTATGCATGCATGCACTCGGTAACGTCAATATACACAAACACCAAAGAAGTTTCCAACTGTTTAATTCCGCCTTTCATGACGCGCAGATAAACTATGTTTAATCAACATACGACATACGCATCCAGTCCACATACCCTCCGCCAGTTGGGGAATGGCGTGAAGATGATCACTGAACAAGATTATTGTGTCCTGTCCAATCTGTTCTGCTCCGGAGCCTCGTAACTACAGAGTTCCCACTTGTCTCTTTGTTAAGTCAAGTGTGTGAAACGAAGAACACTCCCCCGTGGCCACGATGTTGGTAGTTGGCTGTTACTGGAAGATAAACCAAAAGGTTGTCACGCATATAGTCCAGTTACCATCAGATGAAACTCACAAGGGACATAAATTAGATTGTCTTTGTTGACCACCTTCTTACCCCCTACTTACAATTTTTGCACCAAAATGTAGTTAGATATGTCTAGTTGTCCTACCCTGTTATATTAATAATTACACTGACTGTTCAATTTCATAACATATGAGCCCACTACAATCGAGAACAAAAATGTTAACCTTTTTTTGCCGGATACAAGTTTTTACCGATATTCATTGAGTTGTATGTGCGCGCGCTCTTGCACACACACAAAGACACACACACACGCACGCACACACGCACAAGCACGCACACACGCGGACATGTACGCGAGCACGCACAAACGTTCACTGAATACCTTGATTGTGGTCTGGTACCGTAGCTGGCCTTTACAGCAGCACACCAACAACGTGACGATAACAATGACGAAGGCGATCCATCCAACCACTGTGAACAAATACGTTGGATATGTGCCAAAATACGAATACAATATTAATATTCCTGGCGAGAAATAATTCCAAATAATAAATGCCAGACGCAACTCACAGTCAACAGTTTCAATATGTAGAGACAATCTATGTTTGTTAAGACGCAAATGCTGGTGAAAATGAGGTGTTGCGTACGCTTCGTAGTCCGTCTTGACAATCCTACCCTGCCTTCATGTCTAATGTTTCTAATTCCTCAATGTGTTGACTTTACGATGAGACACTTGTCATACTATTATTAATCACAAAACGTGTGGTCTCATAAGGCGCCGATATCTGCCTTTGACAATACGCTCAATGTTTTATATCATTATCAGAGGAATTGTTTTGACAGAAGATCCGGTTTTGACAGGGCGCTCAATGCGCGTATTCCACAGCAAGTGTTTTGGTAGCAGCCAATAGAGCACCCGTGTGGGTTTCAGTAGTTCGATACCATTAGCTCTTTGAGTCCACGTCGGGCAATGAATGTGTTACCTGAAATCCCAGTGGTTTGATCCATTATTAAACATTAGGCCTATACATTGTTTTGACGTTGAGAAATGATGAGACCACATTTAAAGGCCAATACAGTATCTTATTTGCATGTATCAACATTATAAATTCACTTGTTTTAGTTACCTGATCCTGCAATCACACCAGTCTTTTTGTTTGAATCTGGCGGTACTGTCGTCGCCCCATCTATTCCTGAATGCAATACAAATTACAACATTGGTTCGCCAATTCACAACGATGTCAACACATAAGTATACACGATTCAGTTTTGACGTACACAATCGACAGTAAGATATGAATGATATGATACAAATCAATACATGGAAATGCCGGTTGCGTCGCCCAGACAGGCTGTGTCGTCTCTACAGTACCAGTGTGTGTGTGTGTGTGTGTGTGTGTGTGTGTGTGTGTGTGTGGTGTGTGTGTGTGTGTGTGTGTGTGTGTGTGCGTGCGTGTGTGTGTGTGTCTTTGGGTGTGTGCATGAGCGCGCGCGCATACAAATCACTGAAAATCGGTAAAAACGTGTATCCCGCAAAAAAGGTTTACATTTTTGTCTTCGATTGTGGTGGTCTCATATGTTATGACATTGAACAGTCAGTGTAATTATTAATATAAAAGGGTAGGACAACTAGACATATTTAACTACATTTTGGTGCAAAAATCGTAAGTAAGGGATAAGAAGGTGGTCAACAAAGACAATCTAATTTATGTCCTTTGTGAGTTTCATCTGATAGTTACTGGACTATATGCGTGACAACGTTTTGGTTTATCTTCCAGTAACAGCCAACTACCAACATCGTGGCCACGGGGGAGTGTTCTTCGTTTCACACACTTGACCTAACAAAGAGACAAGTGAGAACTATGTAGCTACGAGGCTCCGGAGCAGAACAGATTGGACAGGACACAATAATCTTGTTCAGTGATCATCTTCACGCCATTCCCCAACTGACGGAGGGTATGTGGACTGGATGCGTATGTCACAACCATTGGACCCATGCAGTGCCCTTTTAGCATTGTTGATTAAAGATAGTTTATTTGCGCGTCATGAAAGGCGGAATTAAACAGTTGGAAACTTCTTTGGTGTTTGTGTATATTGACGTTACCGAGTGCATGCATGCATAACGCTACACTGATCTGTTTCGGAGATCTGTTTATTTAGGTTGTACCCAAAGCGTCGTGGATAAGATGGTATTAATCGCCTGTGAATAGAATAATTGTGTAGTCTGTGGTGAAACTGAGATAGCCTTGTAGTACAGGCACCACATAAACACAATATATAACTAGGCAGTCAATTCATAATATCTGTAGACATAATTATATTCTATACATATCAGTCTAGACTCTACGTTTCCATGTTAAATGCCACCAATTTTGTTTTGCGCAGTATTTTGCATTGGTGATCTCGGAAAAGATCTTTGATGTCAGAATTTCTATACATGCACGATTGCGACTCCAGGCTAATAGCAATTGCGATAATTAAGTGAGAAATGCTTACGGATGCATGGATTTCGCCAAACACAAGTTGTTATCGGGATCAGTAAATCTGATGATCTTCTTCTATATATAGCAATATTTGTATTTGGCATGTTTGTGTGTTTTCATATTATTATATAGAATGTCTAGTTAAAAGGAAACAAACGGCACGTTTTGGTGCTATGCACCTAAAAGAGTTAACTCAATCTAACCATTTGCAATTATAATAACAATGTTAACATCTATGGTTTACTCAGAATATGGCCTCAAAGTCGACGATTATTATGAAACCCCCAATATCCCGAATGCTGAAATCTTCTTCATGATACGGAAGCACAACCAATAAGCAAGCAGCAAGCGAAGTTTCCGGCGCGTCATCAATTCCTTCAAACTCAGAAGACCTGTCGTGGAATACGCTCCGGTAGAATCTTGCAAGGTCGGTTTGCAACAACACTTTTGTAATATACCATACTTTTCCTCGAGCATTTCCTACAGCATTCATATACACACTGCGTTATCAAAAACTTCACAGATATTCTGATAACTAGCAAAATCTACACAACACGAAACAATTGCAAAACCTGGCCACCGTAAACATAAACCATTTATAAAATACCCACAATGGTGTTGTTCTCCTCATCGTTCCTTGTCATTAGGAGTGAGGCTGGCTTGGGTACATCGACATTTTCTTTTCTTTCTCTTCCTCTTCTTTCTCTCTCTTCCTCCTCATTGCCCTTGCACTACTTTCTCTACCACCCTTTTCCATTCTCCTCGGTCTTTTGCTCTTTTTCTCCATTCCCCTTTCAATCTCTCCAAGTCTCTCTTCACGCAATCCTCCCACCTCAGTCTCGGTCGCCCTCGACTTCTTTTTCCCACCATTTTCCGGGCAGCTGCTTTCTTTGCCAACCGTTCTTCTCCCATTCGCTTCACATGTCATGCCCACTTCTAACGACTTCTCACCAACTTCTTCTTGAAACTTTCTTTCACACCAACATCTTCCCTCAGCTCTTCCAGTCTTCTCTTATCTATTCTCTTTACCCCCGCAATTCTCCTGACCCAGTTGTGTTTCGCACATTTGTACCCTCTCCTGTTGTTTTTCTGTCATTGCTATAGTCTGTAGGCCATACAGGTAGGCTGATGTCACACATGTGTGCATAATACCTTTCCCTTGAGTTTTCGCGACATGTGCCTGTCTCCCATCACACCTACTTTCCTTCGTCCATTCGCTCCTGCTTCTATTCTCCTGCGAATTTCTGTCTCTGAGGAGCTATCACCACGTACCGCTACGTCCAGGTATACAAAACTGTCTCTTTGTTTTAGTTTCTTCCCCTCCAGGTGTATTTCCAGCTCTTTGTTTTGTTGTCCAACCCACAGCACCTCTGTCTTCTCCAGATTCAATCGCAGTCCATGTTTGCTGAAGATATATTTCCACTCTATCAGTTGTTCCTGTAAATCGGCTTCCCCGTCCACTACCACCAATAGATCGTCTGCATACAGGAATTTCTGGAGAATATCTTTCGTACTGGTCTTTCTACTTATCAGTTTCATCACTGCGATAAACAGCAGTGGGCTCAGGGCACTCCTCTGTCTCAAGCCAACGTTCAGTTTGAATTCTTCTGAGATTCCTGGTTCACACACCACTCTGCCCTTCGTTTCTTCATATGTCCGTTCCACCATCCTGGCCTCTGTCTCTAGAACCCCCATCCATCTCAGTGTCGTCATTGCCATCTCTCTCGGTACCGTGTCATACACTTTCTCCAGATCTATAAAACCGACAGCCATACTTTCCTGTCCCTCCAACTTCTTTTCGATCAGCAGCTTCAGCGCAAACATCCCGTCAGCTGTACATTTTCTTCTTCTGAAGCCCTGTTGTTCTTCTCCGATTTCTCCTGCCACTGTTGTTCTTATCCTTCCATCCATTCTCTCCAACATCTTCAGCATGTGGCTTAGCAACGTGATGCCTCTGTATTGTCCTGGGTCATGCACGTCTCCCTTTCTTTTCCATACCGGAACTATTAGCCCTGTTCTCCACTCCTCTGGAATCTTTCCCTCTCTCGTGCAGGTATTCAACAATCTTCTTTTCCACCAGATTTGTGTTCGCGTTCGGCCAGCACTAGCATATCCATTCGTATACTTCATTCATTAATACCTGTCGCCCGACCTTTCTTCGTCTTCTTCGTTGCTCTCTCTACCTCTTCATCCACAATCTCCTTCACATTTATGTCTCCCTCTACTGCACTTGGCAGATCTAATTATCTGCTTTCTTGTTGGTTCAGCCGTGCCTTATACGCACGATATTGCGCAGTTAACTTGATATAATTATGTTCGCTGCTTCGATAGCCGGAGAGAGCTTCCTGCTACCCTTCCACGTACAAATGCATGTAAGCACCTGGTGTCAATCTTGTCAAAAGTACCTTCAACCTAATCATCATCTTCAACTCTTCAACTTAACCATAACCATTTTTGGAAATCATACTAACTATAAAAGGGCACTTGTACGTCGACAGTAGCAGGAAGCACTCTCCCCGGCAAGAGGCATGGTCTAGCCTTTCTTACAGTATCACAGGCCTTTGTGCGTGTGGGTGGAAACTGTATCTAGTGAATGTGTGTAGTCTACAGAAAGTACACATAATTTATTAAGTCATATTCTGCCAACAATGGCGCGGTTCGTGTAATTCGGTAGCTGTGTGTTCAACCATATTCCCTAATAAAGAACTGACGTTAAAATGTGATTGTAGTTGCAAATGGTTAGTTGCATAACCAAAACAAGTGTGACTATTGTTTCCCTTTAAATATGTGTTAACAACCTAATTAATAAATACCATGCTGACACCATGTTACCTTCACCTTGTCACCTTGTGCCGCCAAGTCGGGTCCGACTTTTGGCGACTCTCCAGCACAGCCTCCGCCATTCTCCCCTGTCTGATGTCGCCTGGCCGAGTTGTTCTAGCATCAGGGTCAGGTTTTTAATTTCGTGTGGCCACCTGGTTCTGGGTCGACCTCTTTTCCTTTTCCCTCAGTCATTCCCAGCATGATAATTTTTTTCCAGATGTGATGTTCACATGACATAGTCAAAGTAGATTATTGTTTGGCGGAGGATAGATCCATCAAGTGTTATTGGATTATTAAGTATATTTAGTATTGAATTGTTCGTCACTTGGTCCACGAGATCCTTAACATACGGCGCCAGGACCACATCTCAAAAACTTGTAGCAATATAGTACCTTTTGACACAGACAACCACATCACGCGAGAATCTTGCACTGAAGTCACGACAATTCATAGCCTTGATTATTCATGTGCCTCGACAAGGGAGCACCGTAGGGCTCCCGTTCTACTGCCTGGAAGATAACACTGGTTTTTACTGTACGACACTGATCCTGTTTACCCTGAATCCGGGTAGAGACGATGTCTAATTGGCTCTCAGGCTAACAATAAAACAAAAAGTTAAATAAGAGTCAACTTATATAAGGGAGAGGCTATATTTGGCGGAGATAGATCGTTGAAATTGGTGGTGTATCAAAGTTCATAAGCAAGTGGAATTACTGATTGATAAGTATTATTCTTGCCTTAATATCATTCATAAAGTAGCAGTAAACATATATTGAGTAGCAGTTGTGCTTAAAGTTAGTTAGATAAAGTATTTTAGGACACTTTAGTCTAGTGAGTGATAATAGGGTACGTTAGCTTACGGCTACGATAAGTTTGTAAACAAGATTTAACAAACCTCGTTATGTGGTAGAATATATAGGTGATAAAGTAACAACCATAAACTACCTACATAAGATAATATCTGTGTAAGTCAGTACCTGCTAGACATTTTGATAAGGTAGCTTTGTTGTTAAAATTAAGCATTTGCGATAATCGGGCGAACTAAGTTTATGTAGCTAGTGTCTCTCTTATTCGCTAGGGCGCTGTATAACCTAAATAAATAAGGCAGTCTAGCGTACGCAATCTTACGTAAAGTGTAACATTTGTGCACAGAAAACAGTCTTCTTAAAGACTACATAGACAGTGAATAGTGTAAACACAGTTGACAAAACTATTTTAAATAGCTAATTAGATTATTATTATTAAATAAATTCTGATATGGCGCCTTGCAAGCGGCAAGTCAAGGCAAAGAGACACTTGGTGTGCGACGACTGCCACAGTTGGGTAGATTTTGCCTTATCCGGCTGTACGAAGTCATGGACAGAAACCAAGGAAGAGGGATTCACCTTTCAGTGCGTGGGGTGTTGGAAGGTGAAATGTCTGGAGAAAGAGGTAGCTAGGTTGGTAGATATTGTGAAGGGGATGGAGATGAGAATCAGCAAGGAGACAGATGGAATGGAGAGAGACGACAGGGATAAAGTTGGGAATACTGTGAAACTGAAGGAGCAGAGTAGTGGCAACAAGACCGAGGAAAGGAGACTGAGAGGAGGGAAGGTGATCGGAGGGGAAGAAAGTGGAGGATCGACGGCAGGAAATGTGACAGGTGTGAAGGTGGCAGGAGAGAAAGTGACCGTAGAGAAAGAGGTAGGAGGGAAAAAGAGACGGGAGAGGAGAGAAGGAAATGCAATGGGAGGAAAGATGACGGGAAGAAAGGAAGTGAGAGTACATGTGACAGAAGAGAAGTCGGGAGGGACGATGACAGGAAGAAAGGTGACAAGAGAAACAGCGTCAGGAAAGAATGGAACGGACGAGATTGTGACGGGAGAGCAGAAGACAGGGGAACAAGATTACAACCAGACAGATGCAAACCGTAGAAAGAGCTACACTGAGGCAGTGATTGAGGGGGCAATGAGGAAAGAGAGGGTGTTTATGGGCGATTCGATTATGAGAAAGACAGATAAGACTCTAAGCGAGGGGGAGGACGTCGTTGTTTGTCTACCGGGGGCCAGGATAGAACATGTAACTGAAAGGGTAGAGAAGGTACTGGGGCATGGCAAGGGAGGGTCTATACTAGTACATGTAGGGACAAATAACGCAGAGAGGGAGGGAACAACTGGGATAGTTCAGAAGTACAGACAGTTAGTGAAGAAGTTAAAGAAGACAAGAGTAGAACAGATTATCCTCTCAGGAATTTTGCCAGTAATGGGAGGAAGGGGGCCGACATATAGAAACTGCAAGAGGATGGCGATCAACGCACTAGTTGAGCAGATGTGTAAAGAAGAGGGGGTGGGATTCGTAGATTTATGGGGATACTTTGTTGGGAGGGAAGATATGTACATGAGAGATGGCCTACATCTAAGTGGAAAGGGGGCAGCAGTTTTCTCAGAGAACTTGCTGCAATCTGTTGACAGTGGGACAGGCTGCATCTATTTAAACTAGATTCGCAGGGGGGATTCACAGAGAAGCCTGAAACTGGAGGCATAGATAAAGACAGCAGAAATAAATCGGCAAAGAACAGCCTGGAAAACTGTTCTGAATCAGGATATAAATGCATTTGTTTAAATGCAAGGAGCATAGTAAACAAAAGAAGTGAACTAAACATTATGGTAGAAGATATTGACCCTCACATAATAGGTATAACCGAATCGTGGGCCACCACTGATATATCAGATGCCGAATTGGGACTAACAGGATATGTAATGTTTAGGAAAGATAGAATAGGAAGAAAGGGAGGTGGAGTTATTTTATATATTAAAGAATCTATCCAGGCTTATGAAATAAAATTAGAAAGAGAAGCAGATTGCGAAGAAGCTGTTTGGTGTAACATAGTTACAGGAAACTCAACGTTAACAGTTGGGTTAGTTTATCGAAGTCCAAACATAAGCATAGAAGAGAATGAAAAAATACAAAACGCTATAAGGGAAGTAAGCAAACGGAACTGTATTATTATGGGGGACTTTAACCATGGGCATATACAATGGAAATCTCTACAGAGTATGGGGAGTGAGGACCACAAGTTTTTAGTTTTAGTACAAGATAGTTTCCTTTCTCAACATGTGCTAGAACCAACCAGGGGAGAGAATGTGTTAGACTTAGTTTTGTCCTCACAGAAAGAATTAGTTGACAATGTCAAGATATGTGAGCCACTGGGGAGTAGTGATCACAACCAGATACATTTTACCATCAAAGTAAAATCAGAAAGGAATAGTAAAAAGCAGTATGGGAGAAATTTCCACAAAGGAAGGTATAAGGACATGAGGAAATATTTAGCAAAGATAGACTGGAATAACACACTGAAGAATAAGACAGCAACCGAATGCTGGAATATCTTAAATAGTGAAATTAAGTGCATAGTCGATAAATTTGTACCTTTCAAAAAACAAGGAAACGGTCTAAAATCGAAAGAAGCCATTAGAAAATTAAGTATAAAACAAATGATGTGGAAGTCATATAGATGTGTACTGGAAATGATGAAGACTACAACATTTATAAAGAAGCACTTAATCAAGCTACAGCTGAAATTAGAAATTCAAAGAGAAGCTATGAAAAAAAATTAGCTAGTAATATAAAACATGACAGTAAGAGTTTTTATGCGTATATTCGAAGCAAACAGAAAAGTTCAGGATAAGGTCGGTCCTCTAGAAGATAGTGCTGGAAATACAATATCAGAGGGATTCTTAATGGCAGAAGACCTGAATGAGTATTTTAGTTCAGTGTTTACCAGGGAAGATATTAGTTCACTGCCAGTACCAGAGGCTAAGTTCAAGGGGGCAGATTCAGACTATTTAGGACAGTTAGTTGTAACCTCGGAAATGGTAGCTAAGAAAATAAGGGCTATGAAGGATAATAAATCACCTGGAGTGGACGGATTCCGTCCAAACTACTATTGGAAATTGTAGAACAAATTAGCGTACCGCTTGCAA
>JAHLWY010001427.1:0-20733 GCA_020002185.1 Paraescarpia echinospica | reverse complement strand
CGCCTGCCTGCCTGCCTGCCTGCCTGCCTGCCTGCCTGCCTGCCTGCCTGCCTGCCTGCCTGCCTGCCTGCCTGCCTGCCTGCCTGCCTGCCTGCCTGCCTGCCTGCCTGCTCGCCTGCCTGCCTGCCTGCCTGCCTGCCTGCCTGCCTGCCTGCCTGCCTGCCTGCCTGCCTGCCTGCCTGCCTGCCTGCCTGCCTGCCTGCCTGCCCGCCTGCCTGCCTGCCCGCCCGCCTGCCCGCCCAAGTCTGCCCGCCTGCCCGCCTGCCTGCCTGCCCGGCCTGCCCGTCTGCCCGTCTGCCCGTCTGCCTGCCCAGCCCAGCCACAGCCCAGCTCACGTCTGCCCGTCTGCCCATATATGTATATATATATATACATATTATAATTATATATATATATATATATATATATATATATATAGGCAGGCAGTGGCAGGCAGGCAGGCAGGCAGGCAGGCAGGCAGGCAGGCAGGCGGCATTTTCAGCGTATATATATTCAGTATATGTATATATATATATACATATATATATATATATATATATATATATAAATGACCAAGATATTCAAATATATATATATATATAATTATATATATATATATATATATATATATAAACCTTACTGTTTACCCGGACGTAAGAATTGTACTTACCCGTAGACGCAGCTGACCACTACGTACATAGCACTGATGTCGCCGCGATGCTGCATACAGTCCGGGATGACGCTACATCCCACTTCCTTGGCGTACGGCAGCTGTCGACACGGTGTATAAGCATGACGTGATGGATGACGCGGAAGTTAGTCACAGCAATAATTCACAATACATTTTAGTAGCGATCAGGTATGTGTGGTGTGTGTGTGTGTGTGTGTGCGTGCGTGCGTACGTGCGAGCGTGCGTGCGTGCATGTTGGTTTCTCCATCCATTATGTGCGTTAGTGAGTGCATGGGTACGTGCGTGTGTGTTTGCGTATGTGCGTGCATGCGTACGTGAGTGTGTACATACGTGCGTGCGTGCGTGCGTGCGTGCGTGCGTGCGTGTATGTTTCTCCTTCTAGTGCTCACGTCGGCGTCTAGTAAAACACCATTAGCTAACTGCTCAGTAAGCGGTTCTACGTTAGACTCCAATAAAAAAGTAAGTCCATTATAGTTGGAAATTGATGTGCAAAACCAAATATGATATTTATACCATTCATACCTAATAAAGAAAATACACCGACCGAAAACACCAAAAGAGTCAAACAAACATTATTTTGTTTTAACGCGACAGGCTCGCCGTAGGGTCTGACTGTATCATTCTAGTTGTCAACAAGCGATTCGTAGTTTAAAAAAAACTCGTCAAATGTGCTGACTGGTATTTAAAACTCAATTTTCTAAATACGTGTGTGTTCCTAAGAGGTCGAGCTGTCACACCGATTAGTTACTTTTCAATTAATATAACTATTGGCGTACAGAATAATGCGGCATTTGTGCATACTCCGAATTTCCATTTCTCACGTACGAATGCGGCGTCGAACGGCAGATCTTGGATTGACCCTATTGGTGGCACCGTAAATGGTATGACGAAACACTCAATAACATGGAGTAACTTTTTGCAGTCGAGCTCTGACTTGAAGTCGCGTTGTGCTTAATTAGGTTAGCTAATGTTGTCTAATACTGTCTATTTGCAAAACATGTGCACCCACTGATGGATATGATTATTTTGGGTCGAATGTTCAGAAGGTTCTACGTACGCCACACGCACACATCTATCTGAATCTGCCCAGCATTCAAGTTGTATGTTATGCATCTCACTAAGAGTTATGCTGCACATTTGTTTTGTAACAAGAACTGCTGTGAGCAACGTACCTCTTTGAACGACTCGAGGATCTCTTGCAGGGCTCTAGTGGTGCTGCCTCGGTTGCGAGCGTAGCCGAACATACCGACGGTGTTGAGTCCAACCTCTTCCGCTATACGCTTGGCCATAGCGAACTCCCACGACTTGACCCCGATCATGGCGCAGTCTGTCTCGTAGCCCGAGAGGTTCTCGAGGAAGTGTGAACGATCCCACGGCTGCGTAAAGAAACGAACACTTTAGACAAAAACATAATGATCAATACACCACAGCGACAACTTCACAAACAACGGTTTTGCTTCAGAACAGATGGCGTCTTACACGAAAACATAAATGCCATATATTTTAAACATAACAGTGCCATACACAACAACACGAAACATTACCCCACAATCTTAAACATCACGTTTCCACATATAACAATGTCAAACACAATAGCTCCACACCCATAACGTCAAACACCAGAGTCCCATAGTCTACCCATAACGTCAAACTCCACATTCCCATACGCCGCAATATGGAATACTACAGCTCCATACAAAACAACGTCAAATACTAATGTTCCATTTCCCACAACTTCAACCTCCACATTTCCATATAGCACAACGTCAAACACCACAGTTCCATAGTTCCATACCCATAATGTCAAAAACGACAGTTCCAGAGTATCATACCCACAACGTCAAACTCAAAAGTTTCATAGTATCATACCCACAAAGCCAAACACCACAGTTCCATAGTATCATACCCACAACGTCAAATTCCACAGTTCCATAGTATTATACCCACAAAGCCAAACACCACAGTTCCATAGTATCATAATCACAACGCCAAACTCCACAGTTCCATTGTTTCATAATCACAACGCCAAACTCCACAGTTCCATTGTATCATATTCACAACGCCAAACTCCACAGTTCCATAGTATCATACCCACAACGTCAAACTCCACAGTTCCATAGTATCATACCCACAACGTCAAACTCCAAAGCTTCATAATATCATACCCACAACGTCAAACTCCAAAGTTTCGTAGTATCATACCCACAAAGCCAAACACTACAGCGTGACTACATTATGTATACTTGCACTCTGTAATTATATTATGTAATCATCCGACCTGTTTTAGAAACACATTGTTTGATGCTTCCTATTGTAAAAGATATAAGATTCATATGAACAACCTTGGACAATTTATGCTTTGACAATTTCCATTTTCTTGACAGAAGAGAGAGAGAGGGGGGAGGAGAGAGAGAGAGAGAGACGATGGACCGAAAGAGTTCAAAAAAGCTTAAAAGTAATGCCCTTAGAACCCTTACAGCGTGGGTAACACCGACATGCCCACATGTTCCTGGTGACAACTGCGCTGACAGAACAAGAATAACAAAAGCTGTATAAGTTTACGAGAACAACACGATTTAGAGAATCAGAATCAGAACAACAGAGAGAATGGACAGAAGAAGAATGAACGAATAACCTGGAGGAAGAGATCAGATGCAAAGCAGCTTGATGGAGGCGGGGAGTAAGAAGCCGGATTATGTGCGCAGGCCACTTGCTATGTATAGACGGAGTCATGCTACTACAGCGTGCAGATGCGTGAAACGTAAAGTACGCAATGAAAGGGGAAGACTCCAGCTGTGCTGGTAGGACTGGGTAAAGAGGAAACGCAGAAGAGTTGAGGAAGACGAAAGATGGAGAGAGGGGTGGCAGTTGCTAGGAAGACGATGAGATTAATAACGGGGAGACAAGTACAACAGTACAATACCTGCTCCTCAGCTCTGTACAAGAGGCAACTAGAAAAAAGAAGTACAACAAGAATAAAAAGAAGAAGAAAAACAAGAAGAAGAAGAAGACAAGAAGAAGAAAAAGGAGAAGAACAAGAAGAGTAAGAGGAAGTGACTCTTATACTCACGGTATGTGTCATTGATTCGGCCAGGTCATACTGTTCGTTGGTGAAGGCGAGTGCTCGCTGATTCCCTGACGACACATGCACACACAGTGTCAGACGTTTTGTGGCATGTAAACTTCTACCAGATATCTCGCAGTATTTATGTCAATGTAATCACTTATGTAGCTTAGTAACTGTTGTATGAGTGGAGGCTTATTGTATGGTTAGCGGCTTAAGGAAATAAGGACATGAGGAAATATTTAGCAAAGATAGACTGGAATAACACACTGCAAAATAAGACGGCAACAGAATGCTGGAATATATTAAAGCGTGAAATTAAGTGCATAGTCGACAAATTTGTACCCTTCAAAAAACAAGGGAAACGGTCCAAAAAGAAACACTTATCGAAAGAAGCCATTAGAAAAATTAAGTATAAACAAATGATGTGGAAGTCATATAGATGTACTGGAAATGATGAAGACTACAACAGTTATAAAGAAGCACTTAACCAAGCTACAGCTGAAATTAGAAATTCAAAGAGAAGCTACGAACAACAATTAGCTAGTAATATAAAACATGACAGCAAGAGTTTTTATGCATATGTTCGAAGCAAACAGAAAGTTCAAGATAAGGTCGGTCCTCTAGAAGATGGTGCTGGAAATATAATATCAGAGGGATTCTTAATGGCAGAAGACCTGAATGAGTACTTTAGTTCAGTGTTTACCAGAGAGGATATTAGTTCACTGCCAGTACCAGAGGCTAAGTTCAAGGGGGCAGATTCAGACTATTTAGGACAATTAATTGTAACCCCGGAAATGGTAGCTAAGAAAATAAGGGCTATGAAGGATAATAAATCACCTGGAGTGGATGGGATTCCGCCTAAACTACTATTGGAAATTGTAGAACAAATTAGCGTACCGCTTGCAACAGTTTTCAATTTGTCATTAGAAGAGGGAGTGGTTCCTTTAGAATGGAAAGAGGCAAACATTATACCGTTATTTTAAAAAGGTTCGAGAAACAAGTCAGAGAACTATAGACCAGTGAGTTTAACATCAGTGATTTGCAAATTATTAGAAAGATTAATTAAAGATCACATGGTGGATTTTCTTGTTAAACAAAACTTGATCAACCCATCTCAACATGGTTTTTTTAAAGCGAGGTCATGCTTAACAAATATGTTATGTTTTTTGGAAGACATCACTAAGTGGGTAGATGAGGGATCACCAGTAGATATCGTCTACTTAGATTTTCAAAAAGCTTTCGACAAAGTACCACATCAAAGATTACTGCTTAAACTAAAGGCCCATGGCATAGGAAATGGTATAATGAACTGGATAGAAAAATGGCTGATTGACAGAAGACAACGTGTAGTAGTTGATGGGGAGGCTTCAAACTGGAAATCGGTATTGAGTGGGGTACCACAGGGATCAGTACTAGGACCTATATTATTCTTAATATATATCAACGATTTGGACGATGATATAACAAGCAAGGTGTTAAAATTTGCGGATGATACAAAAGCGTTTAGAAGGATTAAAAGTGATGGAGATAGACAGCATTTACAAGATGATCTTGACAGGTTGATCAAATGGTCTGAAAAGTGGCAAATGCTGTTCAATTTTGGGAAATGTAAATGCCTCCACACAGGACATGGGAACGAAGAGGTAGAATATACAATGGGGGTACTGTACTAAGTACTACTGTAAAAAAAAAGGACTTAGGGTTAACCATTAGTGCTGATATGAAGGTTTCAGAGCAGTGCGGAATTGCAGCTTCAAAGGGAAATCAAATCCTTGGATTAATTAGGCGAAACATAACGTATAAGGAAAAAGAGCTAATAATACCGCTGTACAAAACAATAGTTAGGGCTCATTTAGAATATTGTATTCAAGCGTGGAGGCCATATCGCAGGAAGGACATATATATGCTAGAAAGAGTACAGAGGAGAGCAACCAAAATGATACCAAAATTGAGGGATCTTAGTTACGAAATACGCCTAAAAAAATGCGGTTTAACAACACTAGAGACCAGGAGATTGAGAGGAGATCAGATAGAAGTGTTTAAAATATTGAATGGTTATGAAAATATTGATAGAAATTTTTTTTTTTCAATTAAGAAAGATAGAAGGACTAGAGGACATGAAGTTACATTAGCAAAGGAGCAGAGTAGATTAGATATAAGAAAGTTTTCATTTTCACAAAGGACTGTAAATGAATGGAACAGATTATCTGCTGATTGTGTGGGTGCTAGTAGCGTGAATATGTTTAAAAATAAAATCGACACATACCTCAGAAGGGCTGGATATATGTAAATAAAAGGGTCGGACACCCCGATAAGCCAAAGGGCTTCCTTGTCCACCTGCCACCTAGAGTTAATTCTCTGGGTGGCAATCTTGTTAAATCTTGTTAATGCTAACTTACCTGTTATGGTATTATAATAAATTCAGACATATCTACATACAAACGCACGCACGCGCACGCCCGCCCGCCTGCACGCACACACACACCTCTGAAAACCTCTGAACAGATCGGCAGGGGGCAAAAGTGTAACATCCATATATTGTTTTACACACTACACACGCGCGCGCACACACGCACGCGCACACACACACACACACACAAACACACGCATGCATGCATGCATGCATACATACATACATATTAGTATGTTACATACACACGCGGGCACATAATCACACATACGCACGCACGAACGCACGCATGTACGCATACACAATCCGCACACGATAAGATTATTAATTCCATTAAAATATTTTTTTTTTAAACTAAATTGGCTAAAATGTGCGAAATATATTCGGTGGCTTCGTTTGATAGTGACAATGATGTGTTGAGGGGCCTCGATCAGTTCACATCATGTATGTTGAATTACGCTATTATGTTTCGTGTAATTCCACATGCTTTTTCCATGAAATATAACTCCTGTGTGATGACTGCAAGATTACGACGTTAATTTGGTGTACAGGAATATCGCAATTACGAATATTTCGAGTGAACGAATTATTGTTTACCAGGCTGCAGGGCCTCCTCCATTGGTGAAACAAGCGGGTTGACAGTCGACGATTCTGGTATATCCGCCCCTCTGCAACAAGCTAAGCGGGATAATACGACTACCTCCATTGTGATATTGCATTTTGCCGTTTTAAATCGGAATCCGACCTATTAATGGCCGTTTCTCAGAACACGAGTCCTTTGCACAGTTGTGGTATTTAGTGCCAATAATTCATATATTCGGTCATTCGATATAAATTTATTTCTAAAACCATATATGGTTCATACGAACATGAATGATAAAAAGCAAGTAAATGTTTCTGACAAAAACTAAACACGTAAAACTCTGTTGATACGTTCTGGTGCTGGAAATATTCTCACCGGTTGTAGTTAATTAACAGGAACTTCATTACACAATATTTTGTTATGTTTTAGGACATGTGTCGTAATTTAACAAAACATTTTTGACGAACATAAAACGTATAAATAATGGTAGAACCAGTAAACAAACCACAGCCACAGAAAAGCAATGCGGCAGAATACAATGGTCGTTCTCCTGTCGGTTAATTCAATTCAATCACAGTTACAGTGGAGACTCGGAGTAAGGAATATGTTGGAACGTGACGAAACTGTTTCTGTAGCCTCTACGATTATGATGTTCCATACGCACCATACGATAAACACCAGAACGGGGATTTTAGACGTGTTAATTTTACCTGTATGGCTCACAAACTATAACAATGACAGGAAAACAACAGGAGAGGGTACATGTTTGCGAAAACAACTGGGTCAGAAGAATTACGGGAGTGAAGAGAATCGAAGGTGATGAATTGATTAAAGTGGGCTGGACATGTGGAGAGAATGGGAGTAAAACGGTTGGCAAAGAAAACAGATGCTCAGAGAGTGGAAGGGAAAGGAGGCAAGGACGATTGTGTAAAGAAGTATTTGGAAGGATTTGGAGAGGAGTGGAGAATGAGAGTGAAATATAGATGGGGTGTAGACAGTTGGTGGAGACAGAAGTGCAAGATCGATTAGGGGGAAGAAAGAGAAAAGAAAACAGAAGACGATGATCAGTATGGAGGCCAGCTTCATCGTAGACAGACAGGGAAACAAAAGGAGAACAACAATTTTAAACAGACACCCTTTATATTAGGAATACTAAGAGCAAGATTCCACTATAAAAGCAACATTTCCTTATACACCCACTTCTCGCAAACGTGTGACTCACTTCGGGTTTGATGCAATAAAGTAAGTGTCACACTCATTGATGATTTTGTTCGTAAAATTTCTTAGCTGCCAACCTTCTTGGAATTTGATACTAGTTATTAGAATTACATAGACCCTTTAGTTGTATTTTATTATATATGTCTAACAGAGTCACCATGCATGATGACACTTACGCAGGTGTGAAGAGACAGCTGACGGAAACACGCCCACTGCATGCTGGTCTCACTCCGCAACCGAACACGTCTGACTTCCGGATCTACAACAAAATAGTGCTCGTTTATTGTTTAAACATTCGCGTCACGAGAAAGATGTCAGCCTTCATGATAGCATTAGAATATTCTACTTTGAGATAGCAATCTGAGTAAACCACTGACGTGAACATTTCGACTATAGCAGTAAATGAATACAGTTTGTTTTGCTTAATTTGTTTCCTTCTGGTTATACCTTTAATAGTCGACCACGTTCAGTAGGATGAAGTGGTGGTGTTGGTTTTCTAGTAACATAGGCGTGTCTAGGGCACGTGCCCCCTAGACCTTTGGAATTTTAGGTGCCCGTAGACCTTTTTGAATTGGCCCACGTCACCGTGCCCCTCCTATACCCCTGGAAATGTGCCCCCGTTCAGGTTACAATAAGCTGAAATTACGGCGAAGTTTCAAATAACTACTTATGAATAATATCAACATAAATCAACTAAAACTAGTTACTTAATCTGCAAACAAATATAAATATACACATCAAGAAGTTAGGCTTAATAATAAAATGAGTCGGTGAAGATGTCGATGTCTCGGCGGTTGACATGCATCAAGTGAGGATGACAGTATAATTATGGCGTAGCCGAGTCACGCCACTAGTCCTACTGGTAGACTCGCGACAGACTCGCTGCGGTAATGTAGCATGGATAATTATGGTCAATTACGTAGTCGGGTCACTATTAGTTCGTGTTTCCGTTGCGTCATGTCACAGGATGTGTTTGAGTACGCATCTCGGTCATTGACCGAGAGAGATAGACATTTATTTTAGTGTTTGTTCATTGATAGCTCGAGTAACTCGAAACTTGTTTTAACAACAGAGAACAGTTTCGTGTGTAGGCAGTTCCAGATGTTAGATCAGCCGTTACGCTACTTGTTTTAACAACAGAGAACAGTTTCGTGTGTAGGCAGTTCCAGATGTTAGATCAGCCGTTACGCTACTTGTTTTAACAACAGAGAACAGTTTCGTGTGTAGGCAGTTCCAGATGTTAGATCAGCCGTTACGCTACTTGTTCACAATCGCAACAATGGATCAACTGAGTCTCATGGCGTAGTAAAGTAAATTCTTATTCCTTTTTCTTGCCCCTCCCAATCAGTTCAACTTGCCGTTTTTTGTTACAAAAACATTGCTCAAGGATAGATATAAGGGCACTTTCATTGGTAGAAAGATAAACATTAAGTTAAATTGCAATTTATTCAAAGAAAGGCCCTGATTGTTTTTCAGAATACGATAATTCAAGTTTTACTTCTTCTCCCGGGTGTGCATGAATAACATTGTTAGTATTAAACGCCACAAGAAAACAAAAGATTGTCTGCGACTTAGCTCCCTAGCTATTGCTTGCATATCATTTTATGTTGACAAATTTACTATTGTATACCGAGTTTTATAATGTTTACCACTTTCGCTTTGATGCCTCGCTGAGCTTGCGCTTCCGATGTTTTGGGCGCCACATAAGCTATTTTTGTATTATTACAATCCTAGGTACAAATGTCATCGGCAACTGGAACTGGGAGTTTAATGCTACCGTTGGGTACAGCCACAGAACAGCGCCGTCAGAGCAGTGTCGACAAAGACGTAAAACGATATTGTTATCACGGAATCCGAACATGACAATGTAAACTAATATATGTGGAGTGGTTAACTACCAACGCCATGATACTTGTGCAACAATGTGCAGGGGCGGATCCAGATAAGGTCGTCTGGGGGACTAAACACTTCAACTGCACTCCTCTTTGACGCGCGCTAAAATACCTGGAGGCTCGCCAAAATTCCAACACTTGACGTCTACTCACCTCCAAAAACTTCCGATTGCACCCCACCACCGCACCCCCGATGCTCGCCAAACATACCAACAAAAAGACTCTCCAAAAACATCGAACTGATCAGGCTCGTCAACATACAAACACTTCAGACTGTCCTAAAACCTCTAGTTGCATTCCCCCTTGAGGATCTTCCAAAATGCCAACACTTGAAGGTCTATGTGGCAAGAACGTTAGCGCGGGCACAGTCATAAGATAATTCCAAAGGTTTAGGGCGCACGTGCCACCAGACACCCCCTCTGGATCCGCCTGTGATATTATTTTGAAGCACTTTGGAGCGGTGACCATCGTTGAACTTATCATTCAAACTAATGCTATCTGTGATGATTGGTTTTGAAAGTGGAGTGCTTAAAGCAATTCTTTGTCAGCTAATTTACGTTCGAGATGCACTGTATCAAAACGTAATAATTTCCCATAATGCTTTGTCTGGCATTTATGTCTCGCATTTTACGTATAATTTGGGTCTGATTACAATTACATGTTCTAACATTTACAGATATCTCAGAACTGAAAACATTATTATTTATGTACAAAGCTTACTATAGCTGTTTGCCATCAAATATTCAGTGTTTGTTTACTAGACGGGAAATAGCATACTCAATACGAGCTAATAATGACTTAGAACGACAGAGAGTCTGTTCTACCATGCGATCAATGTCTCTTTGTGTAAGCGGATTGCAATTATCGAATTATCTAAATGTGATCATTTAAAACCTACTAATACTATTACTGAATTTAAGCGTAAATGCAAGAATCTTTTATTTAAGAAATATCTGGTTGTAGAAATATAAACAAAATCTTACACAAATATAATCATGCCATTGAGGAAACTACAATATGTGTAAAGATGTGTACTTTTCACATACTTTAAATTTTCAACATGCACATATTCCATTACATGTTTTCAATTATTGTAGCTAGATTGTTAGATAAATAGCAAGTTCAATTAATATAATATCGATGTCTCAATATACATGTACGTATGTATGTGTATGTGTGTATATGTATGTACATGTATGTATATATGTGTGTATATGTATGTATGTTTGTCTATATGTATATGTACATATGTATGTATGTGTAAACATATAGGTATATTAAAATATATGTCAGGGGTAAATTTACACAAAAGTCAATGACTTCGTATTTACCCACTTCAAACTTTGTATATTCTCACTTGTATTATAGCTAAACTGTTTGGTTGTCTTGCATATATATTGTTACCAATGTTCTGAATAAACGTTAATTCACATTCATTCTCATATGCGCAAAAAACGAGTATAGTCCTTGCACGCATGCTCAGTGAAGCATACTTTTTAATAAATCCCACTGTCGTGGGGTGCCGCTATGTTCACTTTCCGTTTATTCCATAAATTGTCCCTTTCCCTTTTCATTGTCTCCTTTGCGGAATCTTAGACATAAACAACAGCTGGATGTTTTTCTTGCCCTATAGAACTCGGCGGAGCTAACCGAAGTCTGCCGGACTGTACCGAGTATTCATGAACATGCTTTATTTGGATAGTGAATGCTCATTAGTGATTAATAAAACATAATAATATTAAAATAAATGCCTACTGTTACATGAATTAGTTATATTACCAGGATTAATGAATAATTGTGTACATTATAAAGAGATCAACATTCCCAAAGAATTGTTTCCTGATGTTGCGATTAGACAAGACCTACCTGTGCAACATAGGCGCTGTTCTTCATCCACTTTTTAAACACCCCCTTCACGTACTCGGTGACCGAGGGCGCGTCCGCATTGGAGCCCGACGTGTAGTCAACTATGGCGACGATGGAGACTCCTTCCGGTGTGTTCCGGTCGACCTTCACGAAGCCTCGCTTACCGACCCACTTACAGTTGGCGAAGGTTCCTGACAAGTCAATGAGGAAGTTAGTCGGATCCCACTCCTGTGAACATACAATTAAATTCAACCCTTCTGTCTTGATGTGCCTCTGAGTTTAGTTTCCGAGGATTTCGGCGCAATAGAAGTGACAGTATTCTTGTTATTATTATTATTAAACTGCAAAACTACAGATCATATTAGAATAGAAATAGTTTATTGCCTTATTGACCGGGGACACAGCTATTGGTACAGCTAAACCGACGTACAATAATTTATAATTATAAATATTATATAATAGCTCATTGTCTGCAGGCCGGAATACACTGGCACTTTTCGTCCGGCCCGATCAGACCAGACCAAGTCCGACTCCCGCCGACTGCACTGTATACACTACACCAACTAACACCGAGCCAGTCATACTTGAACCCGGCGCGACGTCATAATCACGTAAGCTTGAACGAAACTTTCGAAAACGTCAGACTGACATCGACTATCCCTGACATAGTCGACAGTTTTCAAGTTTACGTGATTACGTCGTCAAATCGGCTTCAATAATGACTCGGTCTGGGTCAGTTTGTGAAATGTATATACTGTAGTAGGAGTACGTGAGTCTGGTCTCGTTAGATCTCGTCATGCGGCAGTGATTCCTCTTAAATGACGCCATCAACACCAAGTGCCAAGGATTCCCTCTTGTACGTCATCCATCATCAAGCGCCAAAGATGTGTCTATCATACGAAGTCATCATCACGATGATGCCATACGATGGCATCATTATAATGATTTGTGTACGACATCGTTAACGAAAAATTCCCGTAAAGTGTAAAGGGCTTTGTGCAGTCCCAGTGACTGGATACTGCGCTAAATAAGAACCTACTTACTTTTACTTGTTTACATGTATCATGTGCCAGGGGTGTTTACTTACTATGAACGGGTTGACACCAGAAAAGAGTTCGATAACGTAGTTCTCGGCGTCCATGGGGAGAGACCGTCCCGCCCCACTGGCCTCACCTCCCCGCCACGCCATCAGGCACATCACAGCTGCACACACCAACACCTGACGAGAGAGACACTTAGGATGAAAACGGTGGAAAGAAACCAAATGAGTGGCCAGAGACAGAAAACGTTATAGTCTTATGTCAGTGGAAAATGCACAAATAAACACATGATGCTGTTGTAGATTCAAAATAATAGAAATCCATCGTCGTGATTTAGAAGTTAGTGTAATAGTAAGGAACGTAATCCGTGTTGCCAACGGTTTGCTAAAACACACAAGTTCAATTAGAATATTAACTGACACATATCCCCATTGTGCACGTCTACATGGGCTCCCGTCGTATTGTTTCTTCAACACCGAATAGTCTGAACAATATCGTCAGCTTTATTAAACATACACGAATTGAAACAAGTTATTTCCAAACGATGTGAATGTTAGCAGCGAGTGTGTGTGTGTGTGTGTGTGTGCGCGCGTGCGCGTGCGCGTGCGCGTGCGCGTGCGCGTGCGCGTGCGCGTGAGTTTGAGGGAGAGAGAAGAGAAGTGAGAGAGAGAGAGAGAAAGAGATATATATATATATATATATATATATATATATATATACATATTCGAGGCTATATTTGGAGGAGATAGATCGTAGAAATTGGTGGTGCAGAAAAGTTGAAAAACAAGTGGAATTACTGATTGATAAGTATTATTCTAGCCTTAATATCATTCATAAAGTTGCAGTAAACATATATTGAGTAGCAGATGTGCTTAAAGTTGGTTAGTTAAAGTATTTTAGAAAACCTTAGTATAGTGAGTGATAATAGGGTAACTTAGCCTTCGATAAGTTGTAAACAACATTTAACAAACCTGATTATGTGGTAGAATATATAGGAGATAAAGTAACAACCATCAAACTACTTACATCAGATAATATCTGTGTAAGCCAGTACTTGCTAGATATTTTGATTAGGTAGCATTGTTGTTAAAATTAAGCAAGGGCGATAGTCGGGCGGCGTAACCTAAATAAATAAATAAAGCAGCATAACGTAACGTAACTGATATTATTTAAATTAGGTCACTACCGGTAACGTTAGCGTTCGTGATAGAATAAATAGTCGGCTGTGTAATTGAAATCTGTAACATAAAGTGTGCTGTAGTACACAGGAAACAGTCTTTATAAAGACTAAGTTAATTAAGATATTAAATAAATTATGATAGGGATATGGCGCCTTGCAAGCGGCAAGTCAAGGCAAAGCGGCACTTGGTGTGCGATCACTGCCACAGCTGGGTAGACTTTGCATTGTCCGGCTGTGGGAAGTCATGGGCAGAAACCATGGAGGAAGGATTCACCTTTCAGTGCATTGGGTGTTGGAAGGTGGAGTGTCTGCAGAAGGCGATAGTTAGGTTGACAGATATTGGGAATGGAATGGAGATGGGAATTAGAAAGGAGACAGGTCGAACGAATGGAGAGAGACGATAGGGAGAGAGGTGAGAATACTGCAAGACTGAAGGAGAATAGCAGTGGCAAGAAAACTGAGGAAAGGAGATTGAGAGGAGGGAATGTGATTGGAGGGGAAGAAATTGGAAAATCGACGACAGAAAACGTGACAAGCGTGAAGGTGACAGGGGAGAAAGTGACCGTAGGGAAGGAGGGAGGGGAGATGGGACGGGAGAGGAGAGAAGAGAATGAGATGGGAGGAAAGATGAAGGGACGAAAGGAAGTGAGAGCAAATGTGATAGGAGAGAAGTCGATAAAAGGGACGCTGACAGGAGGAAAGTTGACAAGAGAAAAAGCCACAGGAAAGAATGGATCGGAAGAGAATGTGACAGGAAAGGAGACGACAGGGGGAAAAGACAACAACCAGACGTATGCAAACCGAAGAAGGAGCTACTTTAAGGCAGTGGTTGAGGGGGCAATTAGGAAAGAGAGGGTGTTTATGGGCGACTCCATTATGAGAAAGACGGACAAGACACTGAGCGAGGGGAAGGACGTTGTTGTTTGTCTACCGGGGGCTCGGATTGAACATGTGACTGACAGGGTAGAGAAGGTATTGGGACATGGCAAGGGAAGGTCTATACTGGTACATGTAGGAACAAATAATGCTGACAGGGAGGGAACAACTGGGGTAGTACAGAAGTATAGACAGTTAGTGAGAAAGCTAAAGAAGACAAGAGTGGAACAGATAATTCTGTCAGGAATTTTGCCAGTAATGGGAGGAAGGGGCTGCAACGTATAGAAAATGCAAGAGGATGGCGATCAACACACTAGTTGAGCAGATGTGTGAAGAAGAGGGGATGGGATTCACAGGGGATACTTTGTTGGGAGGGAAGATATGTACATGAGAGATGGCCTCCATCTTAGTGGAAAGGTGGCAGCAGTTTTCTCAGAGAACCTGCTGCGATCTGTTGAGAGTGGGACAGGTTGCATCTATTTAAATTAGATTCGCAGGGGGGACTCGTAGAAAAGCCTGAAACTGGAGGCATAGATAAAGACAGCACAAATAAATCAGCAAAGAACAGTCTGGAAAACTCTTCTGAAGCTGGATATAAATGTGTTTGTTTAAATGCAAGGAGTATAGTAAACAAAAGAAATGAACTAAACATTTTGGTAAAAGATATTGACCCTCACATAATAGGTATAACTGAATTCTGGACCACCACCGATATATCAGATGCCGAATTGGGACTGACAGGATATGCAATGTTTAGGAAAGATAGAATAGGAAGAAAGGGAGGTGTAGTTATTTTATATATTAAAGAATATATCCAGGCTTATGAAATAAAATTAGAAAGAGAAGCAGATTGCGAAGAAGCTGTTTGGTGTAACATAGTTACAGAAAACTCAACGTTAACAGTTGGATTAGGTTATCGAAGTCCAAACATAAGCATAGAAGAGAATGAAAAAATACAAAACGCTATAAGGGAAGTAAGCAAACGGGACTGTATTATTATGGGGGATTTTAACCACGGGCATATACAATGGAAATCTCTACAGAGTATGGGGAGTGAGGACCACAAGTTTTTAGTTTTAGTTCAATATACTTTCCAATATATTTTACAGTTTGTCATTAGAAGAGGGAGTGGTTCCTTTAGAATGGAAAGAGGCAAACATTATACCGTTATTTAAAAAAGGTTCCAGAAACAAGTCAGAGAACTATAGACCAGTGAGTTTAGCATCAGTGATTCGCAAATTATTAGAAAGACTAATTAAATATCACATGGTGGATTTTCTTGTTAAACATAACTTGATAAACCCATCTCAACGTGGGTTTTTTAAAGCGAGGTCACGCTTAACAAATACGTCATGTTTTTTGGAAGACATCACTAAGTGGGTAGATGAGGGATCACCAGTAGATATCGTCTACTTAGATTTTCAAAAAGCTTTCGACAAAGTACCACATCAAAGATTACTGCTTAAACTAAAGGCCCATGGCATAGGAAATGGTATAATAAACTAGATAGAAAAATGGCTGAATGACAGAAGACAACGTGTAGTAGTTGATGGGGAGGCTTCAAACTGGAAATCGGTATTGAGTGGGGTACCACAGGGATCAGTACTAGGACCTATATTATTCTTAATATATATCAACGATTTGGATGATGAAATAACAAGCAGGGTGTTGACTTTTGCGGATGATACAAAAGTGTTTAGAAGGATTAAAAGTGATGGAAATAGACAGCATTTACAAGATGATCTTGACAGGTTGGTCAAATGGTCTGAAAAGTGGCAAATGCTGTTCAATTTTGGGAAATGTGAATGCCTCCACGCAGGGCATGGGAACGAAGAGGTAGAATATACAATGGGGGGTACTGTACTAAGTACTACTGTAAAAGAAAAGGATTTAGGGTTAACTATTAGTGCCGATATGAAGGTTTCAGAGCAGTGCGGAATTGCAGCTTCAAAGGGAAATCAAATCCTTGGATTAATTAGGCGAAACATAACGTATAAGGAAAAAAAGCTAATAATACCGCTGTACAAAACAATAGTTAGGCCTCATTTAGAATATTGTATTCAAGCGTGGAGGCCATATCGCAGGAAGGACATAGATATGCTAGAAAGAGTGCAGAGGAGAGCAACTAAAATGATACCAAAACTGAGGGATCTTGGTTACGAAATACGCCTAAAAAAATGCGGTTTAACAACACTAGAGACCAGGAGATTGAGAGGAGATCAGATAGAAGTGTTTAAAATATTGAAGGGTTATACAAATATTGATAGAAATATTTTTTTCTCAGTTAAGAAAGATAGAAGGACTAGAGGACATGAAGTTACATTAGCAAAGGAGCAGTGTAGATTATATATAAGAAAGTTCTCATTTTCACAAAGGACTCTAAATGAATGGAACATATTATCTGCTGATTGTGGTGGTGCTAGTAGCGTGAATGTTTAAAAATAAAATCGACTCATACCACAGAAGGGCGGGATACACATAGATAAAAGGGTTGGACTCTCAATAAGCCAAAGGGCTTCCTTGTCCACCTGCCACCTAGAGTTAATTCTCTGGGTGGCAATCTTGTTAAATCTTGTTAAATATATATATATATATATATATATATATATATAAAGAGAGAGAGAGCGAGAGAGAGAGGAGAGAGTGAAGAGTGAAGATAGATGTCTCGATGTGGCAGGTATGAACAGGCGAGATTGCAGGGAAATTGCAGAAGATCGGGATGGATAAAAACATATTGACAGGACAGCATTATAGACCGGGTGAAGTATCCCCGCTCTCGCAAGGAACAACGGTGAGAAAAAGAAGAAAGAGGAGGAGACGAACAAAATAAATTAATAAATACACCTTGCAAATGAACATTGAACTAAGTTGAGAGGTGACGAACGCTACTTGTTTAAGTCAGATTACAGGATTCATAATGTGCAATTGTATTATGTATACCATAAGTCGTGGATCAAACGCAGTAGGCCTATTCCTGTTACGAAATAAAACAGATTAACTCAAACTTACCTTCATTGCGACGACGTTTTGGTTGACTATACAAGCCGGCCTGTTGGTCGAACAAATATATATACGACAAACCACAATGACGTGGCCAACGAAACAACGCATGCGCAGCAAGATGACATGGTGGCATTTGTACACAGTGCCTGGGTCTAAATATGTAGAAACGATTTGGTGAAACGAGCGACAATTGCTGGCAATTAAGTCGATCCTAGTTCACGGTGTTTTACGTATATCATCAGTAAATAATGTCGCTTATTATTGCAACGGTAATTGCCGTATTTCCTGCTCCCGGAATGTGTTGATGATATCTATGTCACTGCTACACGCCGCACGTACGCAGCGCTCGAATTTAATGCGGGCCGTTCATTGTCGATTACGTGTGTTCCATGTAATTGTTTTACACCGAGCTGTGCCGTGACGACAGCTACCCAGCACCAAAGTTTCCCCCGTTCCTAGGAAACTTGGCGCCTGAGGTGGATGGCTGCGGTTACGCCAGTAACAAATAGTCATTGATTAGTCCATTTTGAACGCCTCATCCGAAAACTCTGTGTATATTGCAACAACATTTTGTCTGTAAAAAACTGAAAATTATTCGACTGTGTAATTGTTTTGATGAATTCAAATAGAGGTTTCGAGAAGTATTCGATCTTCCCGATTTGTTCTTCATCATGGTTCTGTTGTGAAGTGACGTGAAGCCAGTGGCGCAGTGGCTCGAACGTCGGACTCTCAATCGAGAGAACCCGGGTTCGAATCCTGTGCTGCAGTTTCGAAACTTGGGCAAGTTTGTTCACTCTACGTTGCTCCTGTTCACTCAGCTCTATGAAAGAATCCCCGTCAAAGGACAGTGAAGGATATATGTGTACGAGTAGTCTTCGCGCATTAATTGCAGCATGGCTGAATGCTTCCTACAGACGTCAAGATGGTGTTCGATTGAACAGCTCTGTCAGGAGTAAATTGTAAAGCGCTTTAGGCAGTCCTAAGGACTGAATACTGCGCTATATCAGAACATACCTTTACTTTACCAACTCCCGTATTGTCTCACTCTGCTCTTACCGCTCTTACTCCACTGCTCCCTATTAGCAGTCACTTCCCTTTACTTGTCATCTTCCTCCAACTTTCTCAAATCCCTCTTCACGCAGTCCTCCCATCTTAGCTTTGGTCTTCCCCTTTTCATGCAGTCTTGACGCTTATTTGTCTCTGCTTTCTTTTGTATCTGTGCGCCTCCGTTCTCATGACGTGACCTGTCCACACCGTGCGGCTTCCTGCTATTCTTCTTATTAATTGCAATTGTATCACGATATCTTCCCTCAGTTTGTGACTGTTTTCATTTATCTAGCGCAACTTTCTTATCCGCCACGTCACTATATGCAGAAACATGGCCCGTTACAGCTCATGCTGTTCCCAGGAAGAAAGAAAAAAATCATATTTTATGTATCTACTTCTGGTGGTGAACTGGCTTGTTAGTAGGCCTATCATCCTAAGGACTCGGTAGGCTCTGGTTAGTAGGCCTATCATACTAAGGACTGGGTAGGCTCTGGTTAGTAGGTTTATCATACTAAGGACTCGGTAGGCTCTGGCTAGTAGGCCTATCATCCTAAGGACTCGGTAGGCTCTGGTTAGTAGGCTTATCATTGTAAGGACTCGGGAGACTCTGGTTAGTAGGCCTATCATCTTAAGGACTCGGTAGGCTCTGGTTAACAATAATAATACAATTTATTTGTATAGCGCCCGAATCAATCATATTGCTCTCAGGCGCTTTACCTGCATGCACACGTAACTATTTAGAATTGCATTATAGATAGAAACAAAAATCCTTCTAAAATGTATACTATAAAATATTAATTAAATCATTCATTGCATAATGATTATACCTCCATGTACATGGTTAATAGGCTTATCATATTAAGGACTCGGTAGGCTCTGGTTAGTAGGCCTACCATCCTAAGGACTCGGTAGGCTCTTGTTAGTAGGCCTACCATCCTAAGGACTCGGTAGGGTCTTTGTAGTAGGTTTATCATACTAAGGACTCCGTAGGCTCTGGTTAGTAGGCTTATCATACTAAGGACTCCGTAGGCTCTTGTTAGTAGGCTTATCATACTAAGGACTCGGTAGGCTCTGGTTAGTAGGCCTACCATCCTAAGGACTCGGTAGGTTCTTGTTAGTAGGTTTATCATACTAAGGACTCCGTAGGCTCTGGTTAGTAGGGTTATCATACTATGGACTCGGTAGGCGCTTGTTAATAGGCCTATCATACTAAGGACTCGGTAGGCTCTGGTTAGTAGGCTTATCATACTAAGGACTCGGTAGGCTCTGGTTAGTAGGCTTATCATACTAAGGACTCGGTAGGCTCTGGTTAGTAGGCTTATCATACTAAGGACTCGGTAGGCTTTGGTTAGTAGGCCTATCATCCTAAAGACTCGGTGGGCTCTGGTTAGTAGGCCTCTCATACTAAGGACTCGGTAGGCTCTTGTTGATAGGCTTATAATACTAAGAAGTCGGCAGGCTCTTGTAAAAAGCCTTATCATACTAAGGACTCGGTAGGCTCTTTGCCGCTCTTATTAGTAGACTTATCATACTATGGACTCGGTAGGCTCTTGTTAGTAGGCCTATCATACTATGATCCAGTAGGCGCTTGTTAGTAGGTCTGTCATAATAAGGACTCGGTAGGCTCTTGTTAGTAGGCCTATCATACTAAGGACTCGGTAGGCTCTTATTAGTAGGCCTATCACATTATGACTTTACATAAACATAATTAAGTTAGTAAATTAACAACAAAAAATAAAAACATGCCAGGTAAATAGAAGATTAGAAAAATTATTGTCCTCTTGTAGAATTTGAATTAAATTCTAGGTGTCAAACAGTCAAATACCTTATCATGTACACCACACTGACTCCAGGAAACACAAACTGTATTTTACAACTATA
>JAHLWY010001426.1:0-20744 GCA_020002185.1 Paraescarpia echinospica | reverse complement strand
GGTGGTGGTGGTGGGATCTCACACGATAACCCGTCTATTGTGGCGGAATTGTGGTGGTGGTGGTGGGATCTCACGCGATAACCCGTCCATTGTGGTGGAATTGTGGTGGTGGTGGTGGAATCTCACGCGATAACCCGTCTATTGTGGTGGAATTGTGGTGGTGGTGGTGGAATCTCACGCGATAACCCGTCTATTGTGATGTATCTCGTCCATAGTCTCGTCTCTTGCCTCGTCGTAGTCTCGTGACATATCTCGGCCATAGTCTCGTGTGATGTGTCATCCGTAGTCTCGTGACATATCTCGGTCATAGTCTCGTCTCTTGTCTCGTCGGTGCTCTCGTGTGACGTGACCTCCGTAGTCTCGTGACATATCTCGGTACTCTCGTGTGATGTGTCATCCGTAGTCTCGTGTGATGTATCATCCGTAGTCTCGTAACATATCTCGGCCATAGTCTCGTTTCTTGTCTCGTCCGTACTCTCGTGTGATATATAATAGTTGGTCTAAGTTCAATTCGTGACACGTGTTGGTCAAAGCATAGTGTTTCGTTTGTATAACTCGTGTCTCGTCGGTACTCTCGTGTGATGTGTCATCCGTAGTCTCGTGTGATCCGAAGTCTCGTGAAATATCTCGGCCATAGTCTCGTGTGATGTGTCATCCGTAGTCTCGTGACATATATCGGTCATAGTCTCGTCTCTTGTCTCGTCGGTACTCTCGTGTGACGTGTCATCCGAAGTCACGTGTGATGTGTCATCCGTAGTCTCGTGACATATCTCGTTCATAGTCACGTCTCTTGTCTCGTCGGGACTCTCGTGTGACGTGTCATCCTTAGTCTCGTGACATATCTCGGACATAGTCTCGTGTGATGTGTCTAGTTGATCTAAGTTCAATTCATGACACGTGTTGGTCAAAGCATAGTGTTTCGTTTTCGTGACACGTGTTGGTCAAAGCATAGTGTTTCGTTTGTCCAACTAGTTGATCTAAGTTCAATTCGTGATACGTGTTGGTCAAAGCATAGTGTTTCGTTTGTGCAACTAGTTGATCTGAGTTCAATTCGTGACACGTGTTGGTCAAAGCATAGTGTTTCGTTTGTCCAACTAGTTGATCTAAGTCCAATTCGTGACACGTGTTGGTCAAAGCATAGTGTTTCGTTTGTCCAACTAGTTGATCTGAGTCCAATTCGTGACACGTGTTGGTCAAAGCATAGTGTTTCGTTTGTCCAACTAGTTGATCTGAGTCCAATTCGTCGATACGTGTTGGTCAAAGCATAGTGTTTCGTTTGTGTTCAACTAGTGTTTCGTTTGTCCAACTATCTGAGTTCAATTCGTGACACGTGTTGGTCAAAGCATAGTGTTTCGTTTGTCCAACTAGTTGATCTGAGTCCAATTCGTGACACGTGTTGGTCAAAGCATAGTGTTTCGTTTGTCCAACTAGTTGATCTAAGTCCAATTCGTGACACGTGTTGGTCAAAGCATAGTGTTTCGTTTGTACAACTAGTTGGTCTGAGTTCAATTTGTGCAGCGTAATCGGTTAAGTTTCTGTTTCGTTTGCGCAACTAGTTGGTCTGAGTTCAATGTTCGATTCGTTCAGCGTGTTGGTCAAAGCATAGTGTTTCGTTTGTGTGACTAGTTGATCTGAGTTCAATTTGTGACATGTGTTGGTCAAAGAATAGTGTTTCGTTTGTCCAACTAGTAGGTCTGAGTTCAATTCGTGCAGTGTAATCGGTTAAGTTTCTGTTTCGTTTACGCAACTAGTTGATCTGAGTTCGATTCGTGTCGTGTGTTGGTCAAAGCATAGTGTTTCGTTTGCACCACTAGTTGGTCTGAGTTCAATTTTTGCAGCGTAATCGGTTAAGTTTCTGTTTCGTTTACGCAACTAGTTGGTCTGAGTTCAATTTGTGCAGCGTAATCGGTTAAGTTTCTGTTTCGTTTACGCAACTAGTTGGTCTGAGTCCGATTCGTGCCGTGTGTTGGTCAAAGCATAGTGTTTCGTTTGCACCACTAGTTGGTCTGAGTACATTAACATCTCTGTACTGAACTACACAGACATGAGTGGTTAACATATCTGTACTGAACTACACAGACATAAGTGGCTATCATCTCTACTGAACTACACAGACATAAGTGGCTATCATCTCTACTGAACTACACAGACATAAGTGGCTATCATCTCTACTGAACTACACAGACATACTTGTGAAGTGTAAGACTATTAGTAAGGTTCCCAACATATGCTTTGCATTACACTATGAAAAAGACACAAGATGAGGTTTGCACAGTTTATTCGTGAACAACACAAACGTATTTACATGTCACGCTCCATAACTGCAAGAACCATATGTTTCATAGTGTTTCGCCACTGTTTCGAAACGGATTCTTGCAACCAAGTATTGATATTACACAACTGTTCGACTGTCACGTCGGATAGTTTCACACCTGCGTCTAACAAAAACACTCAAACAGTCTTTCACCATCTAATTGGTCTGAGTTCATGGACGTGATGTGTGATTCGAGGATGACGTTAGGCATAGTACTATCGTGGTACAACTGTGATGGTGGTCGGTTGACAGATGGTGATGCTGAAGATGACAGTGACCGTCGACGTTTTCGTGACGGAGAGGTAGTTGGAACACTGTCAGCAGTAGCGATGCCCTCCTTTTCTTGTCGCTGAAACAGTAACGAGATGAGCTTAGTAATGAATGGTCAACTGATATGTATAAGAAAAAATATAATATTATGGTCTTTTGAAAAATGTTCTAACAAAATGACATGAATAACATTTGAACACTATGATAAATTGAAACTTACTATTATCTCTTCAAGTTGTTCTTTACGTCGCCGCTGTTTATCTTGCTTCCTTTGACAGCAGCCCTGCTTCACATGAGCGGACCGATTCGCTTTATACTTGAAGGTACTGCCACACATACAGCAAGTATAACGAGACAACAGCTTCTGACGCTTCGTCGGAGGTGACGATGTCAGGTTGATGGTTGGGTTGATTGCCGGAGCTGATGACAGAGACGAAATTGGTTTGATCGGCGAACTGGTCGTCAAACTGGTCGTCGGACTGGTCGTTGAACTGGTCGTTGGTTGTTGGTCCGGGTTGATTGTTGGGATCGAGAGGTCGAGTGGTCCCGTAGCCGGAGAAGGCTGCGCCTTCGGTAGCAAAATCCCTTGTCGGACGTTATCACTTAAGAGACACGAATATTTGCAGTACTCATATGTGGTTCGCTCACTTGTCCACTAGGGGATGATGTTTGTAGTTCGTGATGTACCCGTCAGGGGGCTCTATTGCACGCAAGCGTGCAAGAGACACGAATATTTGCAGTACTCGAACATATAGTTCATAACTTGTCCATCAGATGGCACCACTTGCATAATTAGTCCCGAAAAATTCCGCTAGGTGGCGATATCTAGTTTTGGCGGGAAATATTTTAGTTCACCAGCTATCCGACAGGGGCGCTTTGTAAGTTTTGGCGGGAAATATTTTAGTCGTGAAAAATTCCGCTAGGTGGCGCTATCTAGTTTTGGCGGGAAATATTTCAGTTCACCAACTATCCGTCAGGGGGAGCTATTTTAATTCACCAACTATCCGTCAGGGGGCGCTTCCATAGTTTTGGCGGGAATATTTTAGCTCCGAAAAAATCCGCTAGGCGGCGTGCTTATTTTAGTTCACCAACTATCCGTCAGGGGGCGCTATTTTGGTTTTGGCGGGAAATAATTAGTTCACCAACTATCCGACAGGGGGCGCGGTTATATTTTTGGCGGGAATATTTTAGTTCCGAAAAAATCCGCTAGGTGGCGTGCCATTCTAGTTCCGAAAAATTCCGGTAGGGGGCGCCACGTGACCTGACCTACATCCGGGTACTTGACCTTGACCTGCATCCGGGTCACGTGACCTTTGACCTTGACCTACATCCGGGTATTTGACCTTGACCTACATCCGGGTACTTTGCTCTTGCTCCGCGGCGCGACACCCTGCGCGGTAAGGGACCTCCTTTACTACTCATGATGTTTGTATACCACAGCGTGGGGTACCGTAATGGGAAATATTTTCTTTAATTTGTCTAAGGTATTAGGTGACATCCATAAAGTATGTCAAGCTTAGACATGGCGGGTGTATGTGACGAAACTTTACATGGGATGGGAACAGATTGTAAAAAAAACACCACAGCTGTCACTGATTGATAGCTGGTCAGCGCATTTTGCTCAATAACAATTTTTTTCAGTAACAGTTTTTTCAATCAACTGTCTGCATCTTGTCCAGTCGGCAACGTAAATAGGCCATAAATCTACATTTTATATAAACGCCAAATACAATGCTTAAGTTTCTGTTTAAATATATTTATGTTCGTAATTGCACAAAAGCGTGATATGCCAACATTGCAACATAGCCAAAGTAGACATAATGCAACTAACGACTCAACTACGTTTACAAAATAAATAAATTTAGGTTAATATAAATAGTAAGTCCATATAACTATATGTGTGGGCTTAATAAACATTAGATAGACATGTGTTACAATATGGTATATAGGTACGCTTAGCCATGCATAAGCCTAAGCATTTGGGGTCCTAAGGCTAAGCTAAGCATTTGGGGTCCAATAAACAAATGTGTATTGCACTGTTATTGCGCCTCACTGCATCGCTACAGATGAAAACAAGCAAGTCGTAGGTCTTTTTAAAAGTCAAACATGCATACAAATAATTTATAATTCAACTTTCTTGATAAGCATGTGTTCTTAAAAGGTGTAGCTATTACTCTGTATAGTTACATTTGAATTACCATAACTATTTATTTACGAAATAAGTCGGCGTTTGTACTTACGCGAAATATCCATGTTTGGCGTTTATATGCGAAGTCGAACGGCAGATCCCGCGTAAACCTCTGATTGGATCACAAAAGCGGTGACGTAGAACTGAATTAACTTTGCGGTTCGCGTATGTTTTTGACGTCAGGTTTGTGCTTATTGCGTTAGCTAATGGTGTCTAATAGTTCTGTGTCGCTTACGTTAACCGCTTGCGGCGGCCGCGCGCCAGGCGTGAAAATATCGAAATCGGCTATTAAATCCTTATTTCGAAGTACGTGGACGATCGGCACTAACTATCTGTATGGTGTAATTTTTATTGCAAAAAAACCCGATAATTATAAGCGAATTTAACGAAACAAGAAATGTGCTATTTTTCCAAACTCGATCTGTCGAAAAAAACAACCGACGTTGTTTTTTCTTTTTCATAATCCAATCTATGGCAAGCAGGAAGAGGAATGGTGACAGAAAGCAACCTTGCCTCACTCCTGTCTTCACCATAAATGAGTCCGAGTTGTCCTGCATGAATGACCTTACATGCCATGCCTTCATAATTACTTTGTATCAGAGAAATACATTCCTCTGGTATCCCGTAGTGTCGCAGGATCTCCCATAGCGTCTACCTGTTGAGGCTATCAAATGCCTTCTCATAGTCTACACAGTTTATGTACAGGGATGAGTTCCATTCCATTGATTGTTCAACTATGATTTGGAGTGTAGCTATTTGGGCGGTTCATGATATATATCTTTACGGAAGCCTGCTTCTTCATACACTAGATCACCAAGATATGCAACGACTTGTCACAAGCGATATTACCAGCAGGACTTAATGAACAGGCTTCACCTGATGAGGCTATCACCTACAGTTTGTCATAATTCACCCCGCAGTACTCCTCTCGAGATTGTATACTAGACTGGGCATCTGTGGGACAGCCCTCTTGTGGTTCAGGTCGTACCTAACCAACAGAAAGCAGCCAGTTCTCATACAGGGGGCATCATCCAACTGTCAGCGTCTGGACTTTTCGAGTAACGTAGACGCACAGTTTTGTGTCTACATCCTACCGCTGGGGGATGTCATGCGCCGACACAACATTGAGTTTCACATGTATGCAGATGACAGCCAACTGCTGCTCACAACTGAATAACAACAAAACGGAGTTTGTTTTGGTTGGAACTAACGGGCAGCTCGCCAAAGCAGCCGTGACAGGCATCTCCATTGGGGATATTGAAAGCGAGGAATATTGGTGCAAGTATTGACTCAAACTATGGACTGCAGGCACATGTCAACATGGCGTGTCGGTCAACTTACTATCATCTCCGAAGCATCGGGAAGATCAAAAAATATGTGGATGTGAGTACGGCCCAGATAGCTACACACGCCCTCGTCACGTCAAAACTGGACTACTTGAACGGATTGCTGCATGGCCTTCCCGCATCGCATGCCAGCTGGCCAAATTGCAGAGTGCAGAACACACCCGCGCGCATTGTTTCTCGTGTCCCTAAACAGTCTAACATCCCGCACGCATTGCATTGGCTGTCTGTGAGGTATCGTGTGCTATTCAAATTGGTCCAAATGACCTACAAGGCAATCCACGATGACGGCCCATTCAACATCAAAGACATGCTGATGCAGCACAATTCTAGAAGATCACTTCGGTCTGATAGCAGGTTGCTGCTGGTTGTCAAAGACGCAATTGGGGAACAGAGCCTTCTGTGTGGCTGCACCCTCACTGTGGAACAACATACCCCTATCCATTCGCCAGGCTCCATCGACAGATGTATTCAAGACAGTTAATTAAAGACGTACTTGTTTCGCAAGACATTTTAGAATAGCTTTAATTATTTATGACATTTTGTATAAAACAGTTTTATTGCATTGTTCATTGATAGTTTTGCATGTGTTTATTTCAGAGATATTTTGTAATTTATATATCTTAGACCTCTAGTTTTAATTTTCCATATTTTTTTATATAGAAATACACTAGTTTTGTTTTGATGGTTTTTTAGTATGTATGAATTGCTTTATTGAATTTATAAAGCGCTTTTGAGCAGTTTAGGCTGAAAAGGGCGCTATGTAAATATACATTATTATGGACAGTAGGTCACCAAACCGTTTAAAAGGTTGTCTGCGTGTAACACAAGCGTACGCCGGTTTGACATTTGAATTCATTCGTCCATGGAGTTTGGCCAGAAGATAGTTTGAATAATTTTCAACACGTAACACAAGTATATGGCTTCACATATGTATGAAACTGTTTATGAACGTTAAGGTGACTTGACTGTTTGAATGACTTTCCACATGACGCACAAGTGTATGGCTTCACATTTGTATGAATCCTTCCATGGTCAGTAAGGTGACTAGATCGTTTGAACGACTTTCCACATGTAATGCAAATGTATGGCTTCACATTTGTATGAATCCTTTCATGATCAGTAAGGTGACTAGATCGTTTGAATGACTTTCCACACATTTCACAAGTGTGTGGCTTCACATTTGTATGAACTTTTTCATGACCATTAAGGTGACCTGACTGTTTGAAGGACTTTCCACATACACCACAAGTGTACGGCTTCACATTTGTATGAATCCTTTCATGAGCATTAAGGTTAGTAGATGTTGAGAACGATTTTCCACATGTAACACAAGTGTACAGCTTCACATTTGTATGAACTTTTTCGTGATCTTTAAGGTGACTTGACTGTTTGAATAACTTGCCACATATAACACAATTGTACGGCTTCACATTTGTATGAATTCTTTTATGAGCAGTAAGGTTAGAAGATGTTGTGAATGACTTTTCACATATAACACAAGTGTATGGCTTCACATTTGTATGAATCCTTTCATGAACAGTAAGATCACTAGGTCGTTTGAATGACTTTCCACACATAACACAAGTGTATGGCTTCACATGTGTGTGAACTTTTTCATGATCATTAAGGTGACCCGACTGTTTGAATGACTTTCCACATGTAACACAAGTGTACGGTTTCACATTTGTATGAATCCTTTCATGAACAGTAAGTTTAGAAGATGCTGTGAACGACTTTCCACATGTAACACAAGTGTGTGGCTTCACATATGTATGAATCCTATGATGAAAGGCAAGGTTACGTGAATATCTAAATGACTCTCCACACGTAACACTGACGCACGGTCTGACATTAGTGGGCTGCTCATCAACCTCACCATTATTGGGCTGCTCATCAACCTCACCATTATTGGGCTGCTCATCAATCTCACCATTATTGGGCTGCTTATCAATCTCACCATTAGTGGGCTGCTCATCAATCTCACCATTACTCTTATTGCTAAGTTCCTGTTGATCAATGTTTCCATTGCAAGTTGATGCCCCATGTGTGTCTGATGTCCAGTCAGTCGACTCTACTTTGACTTTCTTCAGTACGCCCCCCTCACACACCACCCAATATCTCGTCTCTCCACTGCTACATTCTTCAGACTCAACCTTCTCTGACTTCATCTCGATGTCTGTATCATTCTCACTCCACGTCATCTGCTGATTTGTGTTGTAGGGAGGCAGAATTCCTTCTTCAAACTCGGTCTCTGGCATCCGCATTTCAGACTTGACGTATTTCAAACCGATGTCAGAACACTTTGTAGAACGTTGATGCATTGCACAAATGTTTATCTTCAATTTCCGGCATGTCTACACCAACTGAAATTAAAACAATACTAATGCAATTTTACTTAAATTTTAATGTAAAAACCATAACAGATACAATGTTGAATGTAACAATAGGAATAGGTGATACAACCATACATACAAACATGTATAAAAGGTCGGCCGTTTACTTTACATCGTATTCTGGCAATAACTTACACAGCAAATTAATAATAAAGTCTACAGAAGTGCCAAATAATAATCAACAAAGCCAATACCAATGGATTGACTTTGTCTTTGAGTTTGAGGCTTGATTTTGAGCAAAAAGTCAATTGTGCATTTGTGGACGATAATAAGGATATTTACAACACCAGTTACACAATTAAATTATCTAAGTATACTATCGACACACATTCAGCTACGTTACTTTGTTACAAAGTAGAACATATTAATTGTTATGTTCCATACCAAAATCAAATGTTGATAAACTTAGTGTCCACAGAAATTACACACGTCGGTTTGACGTCGACTTCGAACATTGACCACTGGTAGCGCCATCTGTTGCCTATTCTAATTGTAGTTTGTCTAAAAGTCACAAGATGGCAATAACACCGACGACTCGCGTCGATCTCGGTCCTCGTCACGTTGATCTCGGCCAATGTCGATCTCGACTCATCTATTTAGTTGTTAATTGAGTAGCTGTGTGGGGGTGGGGGTATGTGTAAATATATATGTGTATTATGTATAAAGAAATTAAATGTTACAATTACACGGATGTTTACTTGTTTTTAATGAGATTATATTCGCATATCCGTTATCCTTCTAGTAAATTAACTGGAACTTATGTTATAGGCATTTAAAATTAGATGTGAAACAAAATAATTTCCAACTAGGAAAAACAAAGGCCCTAGTAATCAGCTTGGTGCTCTTGCATTGTTTGGTTGAGCAGATCCTTTCAAGTGATGTGTCTTTAGTTTGTGTGCCGTACATATGTGTTGAGGCAATATAATATATATTATAGAATATATTATAATATATATATATATATAGTTTGCTTGCTTTTCTGGCTTTGTTTCATTGAGCAGATACGTAGTTTCTCTTTTATTTGTGTGTGGTAACAACGTGTGAACTCGGTAGAGGCATTAGTAATCGGTTTACTGCTTTAGCGTTGTTTCATTGAGCATATTTGTTTGTAATATTTGTCTTTGCATGCAAATGAGTTCTTTTAAACATATCATATCCAATACTTTGGGGGATACAGGATTGCCACACTTATGCTGGTAAATTTCTCTTCCAAATATAAAGTACCCGGTATGTAATCCGGAAGACAAATTTCAATAGCTCCATATATATATATATATATATAGCTTAGTGCATCCATTAATTAGTTGTCCACATGTTTTAATATCTTAAATTGGGTTGACCCCCAAAGCCAAGGTGTTAAATAACCAAACAAACCTTTGTGGAGGCCCCCATAAAACAATATTTTGTGGACAACTGCCCTATCTGCGCAGCTCTAAAATTAAACACGGCGCTGGACAAACGTGGACTTAATTGATTAGTCATATGCAGTGATATTAATAAAATGTTAAGCCGAGGAAGTAATTTCTCTAGTCAATTCAGGTGATACACTAAACTAAGAACATTAAGTTCCTTTTACTATTTTTCTGGTGAGATATTTTGTCAATTAAAGTGCAAGTTTGCAACGGCCATTGTCACATTAATTTGTCCTTATATGGATAAATTGTTTTATTTTAAAACCAAAATGCTGTTTTGGGATATATTTCCAGCATATTGTCTTCTTTACAACTTAAAGGAAATCATCATTTTATTACAACCTTTTTCCTTTTTAACCGTGGAAGTGCCTTCTTTAGCGACTTTGCCCCCCCCCCCCCAGCATTCTGTCCTTGTATAGCTAGCACCTAATGTGTACTTTTGACTACATAAGTTTATGGTGCAACTGACCCATTTCCACACGGACCTTGATCCCAACTAGCTGCATATTTATGAGAACAAAATCAGGACCTTCTCAATAAATTGCAATTTTTAAGAACGTTTGCATTTTTACCACTCACTGAAAGTGCCCTTTCGGGACTCTGCTCTTTACAGACAATGCTGCCCATGATAAGATTTGAAAATATTATCACAGAAATATTCCAAATCTATATGCAGAGAATCGTGGGCTGATAACTTGTGATAGGGTATGACGGGGGCAGGATTGAGGAGGGCAAATGAAAGGGCTGGGAGTCGCCACTTTGTGTGTTTAACAAGATTGCCACCCAGAGAATTAACTCTAGGTGGCAGGTGGACAAGGAAGCCCTTTGGCTTATCGACAGTCCGACCCTTTTATCTATGTGTATCCCGCCCGTCTGAGGTATGTGTCTATTTTATTTTTAAACATATTCACGCTACTAGCACCCACACAATCAGCAGATAATCTGTTCCATTAATTTACAGTCCTTTGTGAAAATGAAAACTTTCTTATATCTAATCTATTCTGCTCCTTTGCTAATGTAACTTCATGTCCTCTAGTCCTTCTATCTTTCTTAATTGAAAAAAAAAATTCTATCAATATTTTCATAACCATTCAATATTTTAAACACTTCTATCTGATCTCCTCTCAATCTCCTGGTCTCTAGTGTTGTTAAACCGAATTTTTTAGGCGTATTTCGTAACTAAGATCCCTCAGTTTTGGTATCATTTTAGTTGCTCTCCTCTGCACTCTTTCTAGCATACCTATGTCCTTCCTTCGATATGGCCTCCACGCTTGAATACAATATTCTAAATGAGGCCTAACTATTGTTTTCTACAGCGGTATTATTAGCTCTTTTTCCCTATACGTTATGTTTCGCCTAATTAATCCAAGGATTTTATTTCCCTTTGAAGCTGCAATTCCGCACTGCAATGAAACCTTCATATCGGCACTAATGGTTAATCCTAAGTCCTTTTCTTTTACAGTAGTACTTAGTACAGTACCCCCCATTGTATATTCTACCTCTTCGTTCCCATGTCCTCTGTGGAGGCATTTACATTTACCAAAATTGAACAGCATTTGCCACTTTTCAGACCATTTGATCAACCTGTCAAGATCATCTTGTAAATGCTGTCTATCTCCATCACTTTTAATCCTAAACACTTTTGTATCATCCGCAAATTTCGACACCTTGCTTGTTATTTCATCATCCAAATCGTTGATATATATTAAGAATAATATAGGTCCTAATACTGATCCCTGTGGTACCCCACTCAATACTGATTTCCAGTTTGAAGCCTCCCCATCAACTACTACACGTTGTCTTCTGTCAAACAGCCATATAATTGTTCTATCCAGTTTATTATACCATTTCCTATGCCATGGGCCTTTAGTTTCAGCAATAATCTTTGATGTGGTACTTTGTCGAAAGCTTTTTGAAAATCTAAGTAGACGATATCTACTGGTGATCCCTCATCTACCCACTTAGTGATGTCTTCCAAAAACATAACATATTTGTTAAGCATGACCTCGCTTTAAATGTTGAGATGGGTTTATCAATTTTTGTTTAACAAGAAAATCCACCAAGTGATCTTTAATTAGTCTTTCTAATAATTTACAAATCACTGATGTTAAACTCACTGGTCTATAGTTCTCTGACTTGTTTCTCGAACCTTTTTTAAATAACGATATAATGTTTGCCTCTTTCCATTCTAAAGGAACCACTCCCTCTTCTAATGACAAATTGAAAACTGTTGCAAGCGGTACGCTAATTTGTTCTACAATTTCCAATAGTAGTTTGGGCGGAATCCCATCCACTCCAGATGATTTATTATCCTTCATAGCCCTTATTTTCTTAGCTACCATTTCCGGGGTTACAATTAATTGTCCTAAATAGTCTGAATCTGCCCCCTTGAACTTAGCCTCTGGTACTGGCAGTGAACTAATATCTTCCCTGGTAAACACTGAACTAAATTACTCATTCAGGTCTTCTGCCATTAAGAATCCCTCTGATATTATATTTCCAGCACTATCTTCTAGAGGACCGACCTTATCTTGAACTTTCTGTTTGCTTCGAACATATGCATAAAAACTCTTGCTGTCATGTTTTATATTACTAGCTAATTGTTGTTCATAGCTTCTCTTTGAATTTCTAATTTCAGCTGTAGCTTAGTTAAGCGCTTCTTTATAACTGTTGTAATCTTCATAATTTCCAGTACATCTATATGACTTCCACATCATTTGTTTATACTTAATTTTTCTAATGGCTTCTTTCGATAAGTGTTTCTTTTTGGACCGTTTCCCTTGTTTTTTGAAGGGTACACATTTATCGACTATGCACTTAATTTCACTCTTAAATATATTCCAGCATTCTGTTGCTGTCTTATTTTTCAATGTGTTATTCCAGTCTATCTTTGCTAAATATTTCCTCATGTCCTTATACCTTCCTTTGTGGAAATTTCTCCTATACTGCTTTTTACTATTCCTTTCTGATTTTACTTTGATGATAAAATGTATCTGGTTGTGATCGCTTCTCCCCAGTGGCTCACATATCTTGACATTGTCAACTAATTCATTATGTGAGGACAAAACTATGTCTAACACATTCTCACCCCTGGTTGGTTCTAGCACATGTTGAGAAAGGAAAGTATCTTGAACTAAAACTAAAAACTTGTGGTCCTCACTCTCCATACTCTGTAGAGATTTCCATTGTATACGCCTGTTGTTAAAATCCCCCATAATAATACAGTCCCGTTTGCTTACTTCCCTTATAGCATTTTGTATTTTTTCATTCTCTTCTATGCTTATGTTTGGACTTCGATAAACTAACCCAACTGTTAACATTGAGTTTCCTGTAACTATGTTACACCAAATAGCTTCTTCGCAATCTGCTTCTCTTTCTAATTTAATTTCATAAGCCTGGATAAATTCTTTAATATATAAAATAACTCCACTTCCTATTCTATCTTTTCTAAACATTACATATCCTGTCAGTCCCAATTCAGCATCTGATATATCGGTGGTGGTCCAGGATTCGGTTATACCTATTACATGAGGGTCAATATCTTCTACCATAAAATTAAGTCGTTGTTTAAATTTTGATAAAAAATGTAGTTCGCAACGTTGCGAGTTTCTTGAATGTATTGGTCAAACCCGGATACAGATCCCGGCCAAGATCAACGTTTTGGGAAAAAGTGATCCGGCCATGGCCGGTACGGCCACAGCGGTTCCTATAGGTGATGAGAAATTTTGCGTTTCTATGTAGTCGTTTTCATGGTTAGGTCAAAAATCAAAAGATCGCCGAGTTAACTCTTAGCCAAAAAATATGTAGGATTATATAGAAAATGTGTAGAATTATATGGTAATCTATATAATTGTATAGTATTCTATATAATTCTATAGAACACATTAGTAGGCCTCCCTGTCCCGAAGGACAATATGTTCTGCGCCTGAAGAGTCAGTGACTGGTGTCACAGTTTCTGCAGACGTAGTTCGATGGCAAAACTGGTGCGCCAGTAGTATGCTCGCGTTTTTGGAGGGGTATTCTGCGGTGTTTAAGCGATATTAGGGAGGTTTCGAAAGCCTCCCCCTGAGTAGTCACGTGACCTGCGTGAGTAGTCACGTGACCTGCGCCACCTAGCGGAAAGAAGTGTACCTAAGCACCCGTAGTGCCATCTAGCGACTCGGACTTTAAAACATGTGATGTATGTATGTATGAAGAATTAGTACTAAGGGAATAACTATTAAAAACCACAGTTTGAAAGTTGATTAGGTTGTTAATGATAACGAGGAGTGTAGAGAGGTATTAGTTGTGTATGAATGTGCGTGTATGAAAGAACTAACGAAACACAAGAGTATACGAGTGCACACGTATTTTATTGACGAATGATACAAGCGTATAATATGAAACCGTGTTTTATTAAGCGAAGTACACGAACATCAAGACTTGTGGGTGAGTGAACACCACGACAGAGGTCGTGAGCTTAGGGGTCAATACGACCACGCCAGTGGCTCGTGGGATGACGATGATGGTACGACTTACGGGTGAGTGAACACCGCGTCAGAGGTCGTGAGCTTACGGGTGTGTAACCACCGCGCCATAGGCTCGAATCGTTAATGACGATGATGATGATGATGATATCTGTTCGTTAATGAAACACGGTTATTGCAGTTGTTTAAGCCAATCGAATACGCGGCAATCGTTTGCTACCAGATCAGTGCCGAAACCTTTTACGAAATCCTTCATGACAAGTCCACGACATCGAAACATGAGATAAGCAACACAGTATCGTCCACAAACGTTAGACACGGGACTCTGCAGTCTCTTAGTATTATGAGTCCACGTTACACAATGTTTATTCAAGAAACGTCGAAACTCGACGTGTCGTGGCGGCAAGCCGTAAGAGCAGAAGTATTCACCGCAACCGTTGGCATCTACGTAGATAGCTATCCAATGTTCTCCGGGTTTACCCGTGTCGTGCGTGTTGCACACGAAGGCGACGGGGTAAGCGTCTATCTGGAGTTCGTTGAGTACGTCTTTGGGTACGATCCCACGCATGACGACACGGGCGTGCGTATCGCGGGTGAGTAGACGGACGAGCTGCATGGTTTCCATCAGTTGTCGTAGATGACGTTACGATTCCTGTCGATCTCCAGCACCTTCTCGAACTCGGCGTAGGCGACGACGTTCACAGTGGTTGTCAGTGCGTCGCGGAAATGAATCTCGACGCGCAAGTTGCCCTTTTGTACCAGATGGAAGCAGCAGTCGTCGCACGCATCGGGGGTGAGGTCCACACCGAAGAAGGTGTAGCCGTGTCGGAAGTCGTAGCGAGTCAAGCCGTTCCCTTCGTCCTGCCACGCCTTACCCGTCGAGGTGAACAGGTTATGGTAGCATCTGACAAAGAGGTTGTTGTCGAAGTCGGGCTGGAAAGGTTTGGCGGGTATCTGTCGTCCGTCGACGTACACGGCGAAGAAGGTGATGTGGTTGTTTTTAGCGTGAAAGGGATTTTTGGCGTAGCATCCGTTGTAGGCATCGTTATCGATGCAGCATATCACAAGACGTTTCGGAATAGTACCAAGAAAGAGGTTCTCGCGCGTGTACGAATGGGTACCTGTGGGAATAGAGTAGACCTTGCATTCGACAGGTCGCAGCGGATACTTGGCGGTGGCCTTTTCGAGGGCTTTGATGTGTGCCATCTGCACACTCGGATTCAGGGTGACTTTCTTGACGAACAGTGTAGCGTTGACGATCTGTATCTTGTCGGCGGGGTTGGCTCCACCAGCAATGAGAGCGAACGCATCCTTGCTGCGTACGAAACGCATCTTGAGCTCGACACCGTTGGTGAGGAGTTTATCCTGAAGCAAGAGGTCGACGTGGACACGACCTATCATGTCGACCACACGACTCTGGGCGATCATGTGACGTCTGGCAACGAACCCCGCGTTGGCTGTCGGATCGGCACCATCAATGACGACGGCATCCATACGACCGGCCGTGTCCTTGTACCACATCTGACTCGTCAGTTGCGTCTCCTTGGCATCGTCACCGTAACTGAGCAGCGTCTCTATGTAGGCCCGGTATGGATACGTGTTGGTCGAGGGAGTCACGAGCGTTCCGTTCAGGTAGAAATCGACCTGACCGAACAGCGAATGGAGCCAGTTATTCACGGGAGCGACGGGGTCGGCGGGGTCGAGGTCACTTCCGTCGGCACGCGTCACCTTCGCCCGAACGTGTAGTTTCGTGTCGGCGAGATCCAAGTAATCGTCTCCCGAACCGGGTACGACGAATTCGATCGGTCCACCTGAGTCGAGAGAGGACACCGGCTGGTGATGGACCGTGTGACTGTCGATGATGGCGGTCTGAGTCAGAGGTACGGTGAAGAGATCGAGTTCGCTCTTGAGTCCCTCACACGATAGTTTATGAACGAACGCCATCGTCGAATATATCGGGTTCACGACGTACCTTCGGTTTCTGCTGTTTCCTCCGACGTCTCGCTGGTGTACTGACTCGTTTCGCAGGGTGTGTGCGTCTTATACGCTTACGGGGTCGCACGCCAGGGGTCAAGAGATCACTCATCATATCTCTACCGGCAGTGGTGACGCGACGTTTGGCGGCCGTTCTGATGTTCTGTCCCGACAGGACGTCGTCGGCTATGTGTGCGCCGGTCGACAGAGCTCTCTTTCCCAACGCCACGGCTCCTCTCTTGACGAGTGGCATGACGCTACGCAGTAGACTTCCGAATAGACTTCCCAGACCGTGTCCCCGTTGGTGTCGGGCACCCACGAAATAAGGAATCGCACCTCCCGCTTGACGATCGTAGTAGTCGGTGTAATTCATCTCTCTCTCTCTCTCTCTCTAGAACAGTGCCGTCCGTTGCCGTTGGAAATGAAGTGTCACCGTCACCTTACCAACCTCGAATGGCACGCGATTTCCGGTGTCGTCTCTTATATCTATCTCGATCGTGCCAAATTCTTTGTAGAGCACGGGTACGTAGTGAATCTTATCGAAGGTCTTCGATACGATGTCGCCATGGCGACCGCTCACCGGGATGATGCGCAGCAGCGGCACGAGACTGTCACCAACAACTCGTGGTTCCACGACATCCGTGTAGATGTAGAGTGAGTCGAGTCCTCGTTCCATGGTGATCACGGTGTTGGCTTCCGTGATCTATACCTTGAACTCGGGTGCATCGGGGTCCTTCGGGAGATAGTCCAGCGTAGTGGTACGAAAGCCGAGAACGGCAGTCAGTATAGCAGCACGGAAGACGGTATTCGGTGCCATGTGCACCGATACCTTATGCGTAATGATGTTGTAGCTCAGTTTCACTCGTCCCTCTCCCACCACACGACGTAGAGAGGCGTTAATGGAGAGGATCAGTGACCACGGATCTTTATAGTATCCGGTTCCGATTCGGACAGTCTTCGTGTGCAGGGACCGTGGGTGCTCTTCGTCTATCGGTAGTGTCACAGCGAACCCCGCGTCATCGTCTACGATGTTGTACCAACTGTGGGGATACTGTACCTCCACCAGACCGCATTCCCATTGTCACCGTAGTAGGATACGTTTCGGTAGCGTCGTGATGTAGTGGGTCAGCGTGTTGGTGGGGTGCGTGTGCATGGAAGCATTGCTGGGCAACGTGAGATAGAAATCACTCGGTTCCATGTTGTTGTTGTTTCAACGTCGGACTGGGTAGCAGGTAACCCAACGAACTGCTCAACAGGGCCGTCCACAGAGTCGGATCGTGGTGACCAAACGTCAGGTTGTAGATGCTGACCAAGATGACCGTGTACAAGACGACGATCTGACACAGAAAGACGATCTCCTCTTTGGGACACGCTGTACCGAATATGTGCCACGGAGTCCTCTCTTTCTGTAGTGGGGGTGGCGGTAGAGTGTCGACGTCGTCTTCATCTTCTTCTTCTTCTTCGTTACTAACGGTGATGCGTGATGTTGTCTCGTCTGCCATACGTGGACGACTGACATCGTAACAGACGCACAATTAGTCTTTATAGTCCGACGAGACCCTTGGCATCGATCCAGCTGTTGAACTTCGAAGGATATCCGACCCATTTCACCAACACCTCCCGTCGACTGCCTACCTTGCGGCGCTGTACTATCGATTCCACACGGTACAGTTTATCAACCGGAACTGTCACCTTCTGTATCTCCGGTTCGTAGAAGGTACCGTCCAGTATCTCGCCGAGATCGTCCGTTAGACGATAGACGGGTGGTTCGGACGGATGGACTTCGCGTATCGTGAATAGTTCCTCTGTCCAATTTATCGTGTAACCTTTATCGAACCGTCTCTTAGCCTTGCTGATACGTACGCGATCCCCCACGTGGTACTTGGGCACCCCCTTACCGTGATGACCACCGTACAGACGCTGCCACACCTCTTCCTGATTAGTTGCATCCACCTGTGACGGAGACATCCCGATACTGCGGTGAGGTGTGTCGTTGTACGTGCGCACCAGATCCGGAAGGATATCGATGTACCGCCACGATTCTTTGTGTGTCAGGTATCGCCACATACGTGACATTAGTGTGCGATTGAAGCGTTCCACGATGCTCGCCTTGATCTCTGCGTTGAAGGTGGAGAAGTGATGGATACCGTATCTGTCCAATACACCCCGAACGCTACGGTTATAGAATTCCAGACCTCTATCGGTCTGCAACGACAGTGGTTGAATGTCGGTGAAGAGACCGTTCAGTGCCTTCGATACAGACGTCGCCGACTTGTTCTTCAGTGGAACGCATCGGGCGACTTTCGAGAAGACGTCGATCACCGTGAGCAGGAACGTTGTACCGTCGTTTTCTTTTTTCAGACTGGACACGTCAACGAGATCGGCCTGCCACTGTTGATTCCGTCCTCCGACGATCGTGCGCCGACGCGTGAAACGAACTCTGACCGGTTTATGTAGTGTATAGGCGTTCTGTTCCGATAGCCATTGTTCGACGATTTTTCTCGGCACGCGTGGTATGGCGGTTCGTCGCAAAGACGCGATTCCTCCGTAGCTACCCACCTTGGTGGGGTTGAAGTAGACGTCCTCCAGCTGTTTACGACGGCGCCCCATGATGACGTACGTATGATATAATCGATGGTAATCCCGCACACGATGGGGAGTCCGCTGTAAGCAACACCGGTAAACAGACGTGTTAGACTGTCCCGTAGATCACACATTATGTCGGTGAATCGAGATGATGCGTCTCTTTTATTCGAGACGTTCCCATGTCTTACTAGTCGACGCCGGTGGGGTAGGTAGAGTGGACGGGCTCATTCGAGATCGTCTCCGCGAGAGGGGTGTCCACTGCAGCGTTCGACGCGCTCTACTGAGCGATCGTGTGGCCGCCGCTTCTATGGTACGCTTCCTTTGATCCTGTCGAATAGCCAGTCTCCTGGCCTCGTTACCCACCAACTCCATGGGTAGATTCATGTCACCGAGTTGATGCGCAAACACCTCCCACCCCGTTGGAGAACCGATGGTCTTGCGATGACGCAACAAATCGTTCACGAGGTCCACCACGTTACTTCCGGGTACCGCTACGCCTTTGTTCATGAGCTCTCCGCGCGCATTCCACGCGACGTCTCGTTTCAGACGTTCCATCAGTCGTCTGGCTTTGGTCTGGAGGCGTTTGGGAACACTGTCGATGACTTCCGCTTCCACCCCCACCTCCGGTGGGGTCTGATCCGTATTAGTTCCCGCCACCACCGCCGCTGCCGTGACCACCGGGGACGTGTCCTTGTTGACCGTTGTCACGCGTATCGGTTCGCGCGTGCGTCGATCGGACAACGCGTTGTAGCGTTGCAACACTTGATTATACGTGACGACCTTGTCACCGTCGGTGAGATCTTGTCTGTCGAGTATGACTTTCATCTCGTCGTCGAGTACCTGTACTTTGCGTCCTAGGGTATCCGTCGGCGCTGGTGCGCGTAGACTGTCCAACAGTCGTGGATCTACCAAGGCCATCTTCCGTACGTGTTCCATCGTTGTCTACTTGAGTAGCACCTGTTTTAGCAAGGGTAGCAAGACCGCACCTGCCAAAGGTGCCAGCAGTGCCGACAGAAACCACCGGTCTGTCCTCTTCCGCCCTGGTTGTTACCCCGTAGCAAGATGCGACGTCTCCTCGCTGCAGGTGCGTCTCTCTGTGCCAAAGCACGTAGGTTTGTTTTGTACACGTTCAGAGCACGTCTCTGTGCGTCGGTCAAGGGCAAGTTCTTCTTCAATATGTTGTAGGCGCACTCGGCTAGTGCACACAACAGATCGGCGTCGGCGTTTCTGATGATGGCTCGTCTCAATTTCGTGCTCTTGTATCTGTTTAGCGTCTGTATACAGAGGATGTGTTTCTTCACGAGTTCGGACATGCTGTTGTCTTCACGAGCATGCTGCGACTGAAGGAACGAGGTGCTACGCGGACGTCTTATACCTTGGGTTGGTACACGTACTGGACACTGTCGTCCGGAAGGACACCCGTGCGCAGACGCATATCGTCGAGCGTGCCCTGTTTCAGATCGACGAGGAGATAACAGTACGGAAGTGACGTGGCGTCTCGGAACGCTTCCTGTACAAACTTCAGGCGACCCGGATACATCTGTCGTGCCAAGTGTCCGATCTGTGACGCATCGCGAGGATTCTTGAAGATCACCATGTAGTGTGCGTTCAGACTGATCGTACGACTCTCCTTGTTCTTCGGAAACAGGTTCTGCACGAGATACAGTACGGACGTGTTCTGGTGATGACTCTCTTTTGTGAACAAGGTCGTGACCCGTTCGTCTGTTTCTGCCATCAGATCATCGATGACCACGAGGTTACGCGTCGATGCGTCGAACGCACCGCTCGGCAAGCC
>JAHLWY010001425.1:0-20770 GCA_020002185.1 Paraescarpia echinospica | reverse complement strand
TATCCTTTGCCAAACTCGTCACGACTGATGTTGTTTCCCTCGTCTTGAAACATCTTTCCCGTTCCAGCAAATAGATTACTGTAACTTCTCACGTAGGAACCATCGTTGAAATTAGGTTGGAGTGGTTTCGCAGGAACTTGTTGCCCGTCGACGTACAATGCAAGAAAGTTCAAGTTGTTGTGTTTTACGTGGAACGGATTCTTGGCGAATGTTCCGTTGTATGCGTCGTTGTCTATACAACACAAGACTATTCTCTTGGGTAAGACACCCAAATAAACGTTTTCGTGAGTGTGCGACATGGCACCTCGGGGTATGGAAAATACCTTGCAATCGACTCTTCGCAACGGATACTTGGCCGTTCCGTTTTGTAGCGCTTTGATGTGACCCATCTGTACGGCAGGATTCAGTTTAGCTTTTCGCGCAAACAAAATTGCTTCGACTATGCGTACCGTATAATCGGCATTGTCACCACCAGCACCCATGAGTGCAAAAGCATCCTTGCTCTGTACTAGTCGAATTTTCACGTCGACGCCATTCAATAGATAGCGGTCTTGAAAGAAGAGGTCGACGTGTAGACGGCCCATCATATCGACGATTCGACTACCGGAAATATAGGTCTTTCTTTTTTGCAGCCCCGTGTTTGCGTCGTCGGTGGCATCCATGTGTCCAGCCGTATCTTTGTACCACAAGGCACTAGTCAGTTGACTCTTCTTTGCTTCTGCTCCGTGACTCAGTAACGTTTCTATGTACGCTCGATAAGGATAGGTATTCGTTGAAGGTGTGACGAGGGTACCGTTCAAAGACACGTCGACTTGACTAAACAGAGAATGCATCCAGTTGTTTACTGGTCCAACAGCTGCAGCTTGAGCGATATCGTCCCCGTTTCCTTTGACTACACGTGCTCGCACCAACAGGTAAGTATTGGCCACGTCCAGGTAATCGTCTCCCGATCCGGGCAATAAGAATTCGATAGGACCACCCGAACCTATCGAGGCGACAGGTCGATGCTCGATCCACTGTGCTCGTTTGTGTCGTCGGTAAACTAAATAGGTCCAATTCGCTTTTGACTCCCTCACACGACAACTGGTGGACAAAAGCCATGTCTAGTCGAATATGTCGTCTCGATGCGTCTTCTGTCGTCTGCGTCTCTTGGCGACACTGGCTAGGGTTCTCGTCGGCTTGCGTTTTATAGGAGCGTTGCGTATGCCAGGAGGTCCACTGCTTCCCAACACTCTACTGATCATGTCCTTTCCGGTTTCTTTCGCACGCCTCTTTGCAGATTCTTTAATGCTCTGTCCAGACAACACGTCACCGGCCACACCAAAACCTGTCTTTAACGCTCCTTTTCCCAAAGCGAGTGCGCCTCTTTTTATGAGTGGCATAGCACTTCGAATGAGGCCACCGAACAAACTACCTAGACCGTGACCTCGTTGCACTCTTGCACCAACAAACACGGGCAACCCGTTACCGACTTGTCTGACGTAATAGTCTTCGTAAGAACGATTACGACTCATGTTTCAAAAAATGATGGTTTGCACCGTCGAAAGTGAAGTGTTGCCGTCACTCTACCTTGCTCGAATGGTACGCGCCGTCCCGTGTCGTCTCTTATATCGATCTCGATGGTCGTAAATTCTTTGTGCAAGACGGGAACGTATTGTACATTATCAAAACTTTTTGACACCACGTCTCCGTGTTTCCCTTCTATCGGTACAACCCTCAACAGAGGGACGACGGTATCCCCGACCACACGTGATTCAACAACGTCGGTGTACAGTACAGGGTGTCGACTCCCCGATTCATGTCCACCGTATACCGACCCTCGTACTCGTAGGTATACGTGACGGGAGCGGTGCTGATGACGACGGCCCTGCCGACCGCCAAGATGGGTGGGCTCGCGATCACACTCGAATCGAAGCCTAGTACGATCTTCAGATGACTCTGAGGGGGTATGTTAAATTTAACACCCGGCGATAGGTGCAACTTCATCCGGTTAGAGATGGGGCTGAACCCCAGGCGGGCCTTGACTTTATCGGTGCACAGTTTCCCCAGCGCCTCGTTGATTTTGTGCATCAACTCGTAAGCGCTGTTGTAAAAGCCGTAAGGAATGGTGCCTTGCCGGTGAATCCGAGTACTACCGCCGTCACCGGCGGTGTAAATCCCTCGCTCCCCCGTCGCACAACTCAAGTCGAAGTACACATCCTCCTTTCTCACGTTGTTCCAAGTGTGCGGGTATTGAATCTCCACCAGTCCGCACTCCCACTGACCGACTAAACTGATGCGTTGAGGCAAAGCCGTGACATAGTGGGTCAACGTGTTGTCGGGATTTAACTCCATAGACGCGTTGCTGGGCAATGTCAGGTAAAAATCAGACGACATGTTCACCGCGTTTCATAGCCGGATTAGGTAACTGCTCAACAACTTGCCCCAACAAACACGGGCAATCCGTCACCGACTTGTCTGACGTAGTAGTCTTCATAAGAACGATTACGACTCATGTTTCAAAAAATGATGGTTTGCGTCGTCGAAAGTGAAGTGTTGCCGTCACTCTACCTCGCTCGAATGGTACGCGACGTCCCGTGTCGTCTCTTATATCGATCTCGATGGTCGTAAATTCTTTGTGCAAGACGGGAACGTATTGTACATTATCAACACTTTTTGACACCACGTCTCCGTGTTTTCCTTCTATCGGTACAACCCTCAACAGAGGGACGACGGTATCCCCGACCACACGTGGTTCCACAACGTCGGTGTAGACGTATAGGGAGTAAAAACCCTGCGCCATGTCTACCACAGATTCGGCTTTTTTAACGTAATAATAATCTGGTCCTTCTTCTTCGGGTGTGGTGTAAACAGCCTGGCTTAAACCTAGCAAATGCTGAAGTTTCAACGAGTACACTGAGAATGAGATGTTTTCTATCATGTGTATAGTCACTTTTTGTGTGGTGTCACTGTAGCTTAGTTTTATTTCCTTTTCTTTTATCGGTGACTTTATGATTCTGTTGATTGCACGAATGAGCGCTTGGGGACTATCGTAGTGGCCTGCCTCGATATTCACCACATAAGTCGTACCATCGACATTCACGGCAAAATAAGTTTCCTCTTCTCTCACGTTGTACCAACTGTGCGGGTATTGAATCTCCACCAGTCCGCACTCCCACTGACCGACTAAACTGATGCGTTGAGGCAAAGCCGTGACATAGTGAGTCAACGTGTTGTCGGGATTTAACTCCATAGACGCGTTGCTGGGCAATGTCAGGTAAAAATCAGACGACATGTTCACCGCGTTTCATAGACGGATTAGGTAACAGGTACCCCAGGCAACTGCTTAACAAAGCCGTCCACAGATTAGAGTTTCCGTCTACTTTAGTAAGGTTGTAGATACTGACCAATATAACGATGTACAGTATGACGATTTGGCAGAAAAAGACGATTTCCGATTTCGGGCACGTATTTCCAAACAACACCCAACGTCTGCTGTTACTTCCTGTATCTTCGAGCTCTGTGTTTTCGAATCGAACGTCCGTCGTATCTTCCATGACACGAATGACGGCTCGACCGGTGTGTACTAACCTTTATACGCGACGAGTGACGCCTTATCCAACCAGCTGTTAAACGAGTCGGAATACCCTACCCACTTGACCAGGACCTGTGTCTTTCTTCCTCGCTTGCGCTGCTGCAACACTTTCTCGATACGATAGAGTTTATCCTTGGCCACAACCACTTTCTGTAGTTCTTGTTCGTAAAATGTTCCCTCTATCGGCGAGGTTTCATCATCGATCAAACGATAAACAGGCGGATCGGAAAGATGAACTGTTTTGACGGTAAATATCTCGTCACTCCAGTTGGGTAAGTAACCTTTTTTGAATTGTCTCTTGACTTTGCTGATACGCACGTGATCGCCCACTTTTAAAACCGGTTTGACTTTTCCGTGTCCTTCATTTCCGTACAACCTTTGCCAAACCTCTTCTTGATTGATCACGTTCACTTCAGATGGCGCCATTCCAATACTTCTATGATAACTGTCGTTGTACGAATCGACTAGGTGGTGTAATACGCCCAGGTACTTAAACGTCTGTTTTTTTGTGAAATATCTCCACATGCGTGTCTTCAGAGTACGATTGAAACGTTCCACGATACACGCCTTGGTCTCTTCGTTGTGTGTCGTAAAATGGTGGATACCTTTCTCTTTCAGAAACTCTTGCAGTTGCCTATTCAGAAACTCTTTTCCTTTATCTGTTTGCAATGACAGTGGGCCATCATTGTCCTTTAACAACCGACGAAACGCCGTCGTGAGTGACGGCCCCGATTTGTTCTTTAAAGGAACAGACCACGCTTTCTTGGAGAACACGTCTATCACGGTCAAAATGAAAGTGTGACCGTCGTTGTACCTTTTCAAACGTGACATGTCTACCAGATCGGCCTGCCATTGTTGATTTATACCACCCACTACGACACGTCTACGCCTGAAACGATATGTCACCGGTTTGTGTAGTGTGTAAGTGTCTTGTTCCGACAACCACCGTTTCACCTCTTTCGACGATGCACGTGAAGCATGTGAAGCACGTGAAGCACGATGCAGGGCATCAACACCTCCGTAACTTCCGGTTAGTTTCGTGTCGTAGTAAATACTTTTCAATACATCGTGTGAACGCTTCGTCTTCTTACCTACGCGAGGAGACATGCCGTAATAATGCTGGTGTCCTGTCGTGCAAGACTATTAATACGGTTCCCAACGCAAGTGTTGCATCGGTGTAGCCGAATAAACTGCGCGCCGTGATGACACCGGACGTCTTCGATGTCGATGACGAACACTCCCTATAGGACTGGTCGAAGGAGGTTGCAGTTGAACGTTATCCAAAATACGTGGATCGACCAGCGCCATCTTCTTTGTGTGCTCCATAGTCGTGTAGTTACGACTGCAACAACGTCGTCACCAAAGGGGCTAGAAGGGACGTAGCCAAGGGAGCTAGTACGGCCGCAAGGAAACCACCTTTCTGTAGAATACGTTTCTTCTGATGAAGACCGGTTTTCCTGATGACCAAGGTTCTGAGGTCCTTCTTGTACCGACGCAGTTTAGTCTTGTGATCTTTCTTTAGTGATACGTTCCCTTTTAATATGTTCTGTGCACACTCGCACAGACTGTGTACCAGATCGGGTTTTCCCTTGTCGATGATGGCTCTGGCTAAAGCAGGATCCGCTTTAGCAAGGAGACAAAGGCACAACGCATTTCTCTTTACTCGCGCCGACATGACGAATGACGAGTGTCACGGCGTGCTTCTATTTATATCTTCGGAAGGTAGGCGTACTGAAATTTGTTTGGTTCCTTAACGATATTAGTACGCAGGCGCAAGTGTTCCGGTGTGGCCTGTTTGAGGTCGACGAATAAATACCCGTGTGGTACGGACGTTGCGTCTCTGAAAGCTTCTTGCATGTACTTTATTCGACCCGGATACATCTGTTTGGCCAAGTTGACCACTTGTGTGTTGTCGCGAGGGTTCTTGAAGAGTACCATGTACTGTGCGTTTATACTTATAGTGCGACTCTCTTTCCCTTTGGGAAATACATTTTGCACTAAATATATTACGGACGTGTTGCAATGATGACTCTTCTTCGTAAACAGTTTGGTGACCCTCTCGTCCGTTTCCGACATGAGATCGTCGATAACTACCAAGTTTCTAGTTTTAGGATCGAAAGACGACACATCGGGAAGACCTTCGACAAATTCTATGTTCGGATGTATCGTAGAGAGCGTGAAATACAACGTCTGCCATTCACCGAAACACCACGTGATCTTTTCGGGCGGTGAGTTTACGAGTGTGGCAGAATGACGTAGTAAAGAGACAACAAACGTCGTTTTACCACAGCCCGTTGGCCCAGCAACGATACAAGTAAAAGGATGAACTAACCTCGTGTCCATACTTTATGCAACTGATGAAAGAGACTAAGATGCACGGCACTTATACTACTCATACTTCAAAAAATGACACAATATAAGGTTTGAACATTTTATTACAACACAAACGTATTTACAGGTCGCGCTCCATAACTGCAAGAACCAGAGACTGAACATTGTTTCGTCACTGCTATGACACAGAGGCTTGCAATGAACTATATATATATATATATATATATATTATACAACGCAGTGTCTACAAGTAATTAGCGCGGACAGTGCATAATAGTTTTCCGAGAGTGTTTCGTCCATTTTTGTAGCCACGACCAAGTCCCCAAAAGCCCCCTTTCGATGATTCACGCTCCACCAGTTCAGCATTTCTGGTTGCCAACAATACGGCTCGCAAATCCTTTGACGCTTTGAACTTTGCGAGGAGCAAATGTCGCATCCAGTGAACACGGACATCGTTCCAACCAGATCTCGTCTCTCCAATCTGTTTGCTTTTTCGTTTTGCCAAGCGCGCATGCTTCGCAGCTTTGATGTGCTCTGCGCATTCGACGTCGCCGTGATACAATGCCTTCCTGTATTGATAAGCATGCTCGACCGAATTAAAAACCCGACCGAATGCTTTGACCCTGCAAGGGTAAAGGTTTGACAAGGGAGAGTCGGCCCCTGAAAATTCAACTCGTTTCGGTTTCACAGCAACCTCCGGTTCGGGTAGAGGTTCCGGTTGCGGTGAGTAGAGGCTTGACGCAACGACTGGTTGATTGACAGACGCTGAATGTGGACGGCTGGTAGATGCTTCGAACGGTCGGCTAGTTGGTTCGTCTACGTCGCTGTCGCTGAAGGCTGCAGGCGCATGGTAGTTGGGTGTTTTGAGGTTGGCGCTATCGTGATACAACGGTGAGGGTGGTCGGTTGACATCCAGTGACTGCGGTCGGGTGCCAGATGCTTCGAACGGTCGGCAACACGGTTCGTCTACGTCGCTGTCGCTGAAGGCCGCAGGCGTGTGGTAGTTCGGTGTTTTCAACATGATGTTGACCATGGTGACGTCGTGCTACGAATGACGGGCCGATTGATAAAACACCGCGCTTATATAGTTAGAGAATGTGCCGAAAAGTCACGTGGGCGTGCCGAAAGCTCACGGATTGTAGAAAATTCAAAAGCACGGACTGCTGAGTAGAATGTACACAAGCGCGGACTGCTGAGTAGTTATTTAGTTCACCACTTATCTAACAGGGGTGCTATCAGTTGATGATTATATATTCACCAGGTGTTTATGGACGAGAAAAAACAAGAGACACGAATATTTGCAGTACTCATATGTGGTTCGCTCACTTGTCCACTAGGGGATGATGTTTGTAGTTCGTGATGTATCCGGCAGGGGGCTCTATTGCACGCAAGCGTGCAAGAGACACGAATATTTGCAGTACTAGAACATTTAGTTTACAACTTGTCCACAAGATGACACCACTTGTATAATTAGTACCGAAAAATTCCGATAGGGGGCGCTGTTTTAATTAACAAACTATCCGCCAGGGGGGGGGCTATTTTTGGTTTTGGCGGGAAATAATTAGTTCACCAACTATCCGCCAGGGGCGCTATTTAGGTTTTGACGGGAAATATTTTAGTTCACCAACTATCCGCTAGGTGGCGCGGTTATAGTGTTGGCGGGTAACTATTTTAGTTCACCAACTATCCGCTAGTTGGCGCAATTTTAGTTCCGAAAAATTCCGATAGGGGCGCGCGGGCAAAATATTTTAGTTCCGAAAAATTTCGGTAGGGGGCGCCACGTGACATTGACCTACATCCGGGTACTTGACCTTGACATGCATCCGGGTAATTGACCTTGACCTACATCCGGGTACTTTGCTCTTGCTCCGCGACGCGACAACTGCCTACGCTAAGGGACCTCCTTTACTACTTACCACTTTAAGTCACAACCATGGAAATGTAATCTCTTTTAGATAATGCCGTTTTAATTGCAGAAGTGTTAGCTCTATTTGCGCTTCAATTGAATGAAACAACATGTACATTGTCTGTCGTGCCAAACTGCTTGTACCAGAAGAGGATCGCGGGTTATCACGTGGATGACATTTCATTGTGTGTTTGACTTAAAAAGAACAAATCCGTAGTGTTCATGAACGGAGAGAACCTCTGCATACTAACATTTCATGTGAAGATGTCAATCAAAGAAGCCATACATTTATTATAAAGCTGGGCTATGTAGCGCTTATTTTGGTGAGGTAAGTCCATGTTTTCCAATCTGTCAACACCACTTGAAGAGAACGAAGAGCAGTGTACGTTTGCTGATGATATCATCCGCGCACACTTTCCATGGAAGAGGCCAACCATGGATATATCCAAAGTTTGGAACATGTGGGTAGAATGCAGAATGCATGAATGATGATATTTTAGAAGTCTCCCACGCTCTTCATCCCAATATGTTGTTGTGGAGAGGGTCAACATTAAAACCAAGACACAACATATATATATATATACATATATATATATCATTATATATATATATATATACATATACTGGATATTGTTGATGACTTGCGATCGATGTACTGTAGATGTGACAAACCCTTGTATCTCAAATCTTATCAAGAACATGCAACTTTAACCATACACATAAAGTATTGCTTTCTCACATTAAAAAGTTGCGAAGACAACATGTTGCTAATGTTATATTTTACTAATAAATATATCGATTATGCAAGTACATATTCTTTGAAATATGTCCTTTTCTCGAGTTAGGTAATGCAATATGGAGGGATAATTACGGTGTTGTTGGCTCGCCCAAGAGGTAATAGTGCTAAAATAGCGCTGATCTAAGTCAACAGTTACATGACATGCATTGACTTTTGATGGCAGATTCTTCGCTTGCGAGGAATATTGCGAATATATGTGTCTTTGGGGAAGGCGGCACGCATTCTGGTGGCTGTGCAGGGCTATCCTGGACTTGCAGGCTCTGGAGCAGGTTGAACAAATTTATAGTCGGCCTGAAGGTGTCTGAGCTGCATATTTTTTCCGCCTTCGCTTCTCCTCGTCTGCCTCTCTTCTGGAATCATCAACGTCCTTGCCTGCTCTCCTGGTAATCGCTCTTCAGTTGTTTCTGTCTACTGCAAGCTGTTCCCGACCTTTGTGGTCAATATTCGCCTGGGTGATTTGCCGCTTCAGCTGGTTCTTGTATCGCCTGCAGGGGCTCCTCTGACTCGCTTGCCTTGACGAAGCTAACCATAACATACAGTTTTTGGAATTCTTGTGTCGTCCATGCGCAATACGTGGCCTGCCCAGCGGAGCTACCTGAGCATCAGCCGACTATTGCATGAGAAATGACATTACGTGACTGTTACTAGCATAAATGCTCTACATCGGTATAGTGCTATATACACATAGACGGAAGAGACGGTTTCCCAAAGTATTCACTTGCTTATTCGTACCAGACGTTTGTTTTGACGTACATTTGGGCACTTATTCTCAACACAAGTTACGTACACGTCCCCAATTTATGTATCCAGTACGTCGTGGTTTGCGTACGTCACAATCAAAACTTTGCGCGTGACCTCCGCCGTCAAGCTTTACCTTTACCACCAATGTTGATAATATACGTGAATTACAATACCATTGCAGTATGGCATGAAATAGTATATACCGCATACATTTTAGAAACATTGTCATACGTTTCTGCCATCAAGAAACAGTTTTGTGGCCAGAAATTAAACAAAACACACGACGGAATGCACGAGCGCACCATGTATTCAGCATTATTTTTGATGGCTTGAGAGAGCTTTTGCTAGGCAACAGGTCACGTGATGGATATATCAATGAACAATCGCAGAAAAAACGCGCAAAATAGCGAAGACTCGATCAACGTCCGTCTACCGTACGGTACAAAAACTAAGACTGGTAAAAACATAAGCCAACAGTGAATTTCGAAAAAATGAAGGCGTTACTTTGTTCTGAGGATTCATGTACGACACCTTACGTTTGATTACATGATAATAATGGAGAACGACTTTCACGAGACCCACAATTATATTAATTTAGCTATATTCCATAATACCATTTCACATGTGAACAACGAACCTTGGTAGCTCATGAGCAGATGAGTCGGGTCACAAATCCACGACTTGCTGCCCCGGTTTCCGCACTCGTCGACGTCATTTTGTGGGTTCGGGAAGTCCGTCTTGTTCCACGAATCTGGCACCGCAGTTGTCGTTGATATGTGGACACACGCACTGACCACGACACAGGCGATGACCAGGTGGATACTGCGAACGAACGGCATGGCCATTGCAGTCGGTGTGTGAGAACAGATTTGTCGTTTCGTACACTAAATTCACAAACAGTAGTTATTGAGAACTCATGCAGTCCTCTAGCGGAGACTAAATAACTCTCCGGTGTATAGTATTCGCTCGTCCTTATCTTACACCAAACTGAATGCTGACTACCGAAGCTAGACCGCGTGATCCAGTTATCAAAAGCACACGATAACGGCTGACGACAAGGCTGTTCACTCTCTACGGTGGTCTAACGTCCGGTGCAGCAAGGTCAAAGCATGTACCTTCTTGCGTTCGACCGAGCTCCTCTTGCCAACGTAGCTGTGTACTAATGTTTTGGCAGCTACAGTTTCGGTTTATTTGTTCTGGCCGCTAGACATGCCAATGCAGTGGTATATAATTTTGAGTAGAACGTTCTCCTAAATAATACATAATCAATGGTACAGTGTCATACATCCATACCTTAGGCTATATACGTTGATAGCAGTTTATAGCATACACTTACAGGCCCGGACTTTTGCCAACACAATGCCTTGTCCGGATCTTTATGTTTGTGCACCTCTATTGTTAGATTTAAGAACAGTAATCTTTAGAGAGAGGGGGGAAATATGTCGCATTCTATTACTAATAGTGTGCTTTTAATGTATTTGATCAGCTGACGTCAGCTTCGTTCTGGGGTAAAACATGGCTCCGTCATGATGCTGTATTACAGCCTGTTTAACTTTACGATAGTCTGGTGTTGTTTGTGATATTTCCATATTATCGACATAACAGTATGTATTTATATTCAACAAGATCTACCTATTAAACTACGTCCTTACAACGCTTTACAAGCCGGTTCACATGACCCAGATTAGATGTTTATTAGTACGCTGAAATCAGGTTATGAAATTGTTAACAGAAGTATATATATATATCGTGCCTGTCGCCACCACAAAAAAAGAAGAGGCGAAGTGGACCTGGGCAGGGCACATCAGCAGACTACGAGATAACCGCTGGACATCGTGTATCACAACCTGGGGATCTTACGAAGGGAAACGATCTAGAGGAAGACCGGCGAGACTGTGGAGAGACGAACTAGACGAGTACTGGCTGGGCACCATCTGGCAGAGGATAACGCAAGACAGGCAGATTTAGAAACGACATGCTGAGACCATCGCCCAACCACAGGACACTATGGCTGCACAATGGTGATGAATGATGATGTCACCATCACCATCATCATCACTGTGCATGGTTAGAAGCGAACGGATATATGCATGTAGATGGTCGTGTGTGTATGCGTGTGAGGGGGATGAACGTGTGGGAATGTGAGTTATAAGAATTCTACTCTGATTACCAGTATTTTGTGTACTCTTATAAAAGACCACATGACAACGTTCTCTTTTGAGAAATTCAATGAAGAATATATTGCATCTCGTATCTTGTCTGCAACAACTTTTCATATATCTTGAGAACTGTGGCTAAGATCAGGAACCAGTTCATTATTATTAAGTGTATCTTTTGTCTTGTTAAATAGTGGGTTTGCGTGCGCTTGTTTCAAATCAACGGAGAATATAAGGAGCAGCGAAGTCAGCAAACCGACCACTTTGGAAGTTCGTTTACAGCTCAGCCTGACGATGCCGAAGTTGCCGCAATCAGTTGAAGATGCCAAAGTTGCTTTGCAGGATAATCTCTATAAGACTGCAACATTACAAGGGTGTGAGGTTTTGGAAGAAGACTGTTTCACTGTGAAAGACAACCTCTTGCTTTGATGAGCAATAAAACTGCCCAATTTCAGCATTTCTTGAAACGGCGCAAAATGGTTGATACTTTTCGGCAGTATTTGATTGAGCGGTATCGGAATTACCAACGACGAATTACACCAAGAACAACGTCGATACCGTTTGAAGATTGTCTCGTGACCTTGAATATATCTGCTCTATACAGACAGTACTAGGCGTGGTTTGTAGTAGAATAGAGAGTGCTACTTTTGTATAGACGTTGTTTTTACATACGTACCTTAAAACGGAACGCTACTTTAGAATGTTTTTAACCAACTATCAAAACAGTCACTTAGTGATTTTGAAGGTCACTGTTTTGAATGTGCAACACCAGACGGTAAACCACTAGTGCCAAAACATGTGAGTGAACCTTTGAGTTCTCAACAACTACTGCTGGACAAATATGTGCGACACCTCTTTTCTCAGACACCAACTGCAATGGTCATGCCGTTCGCTTGCTGTATCCAGCTGGTCATCGCCTGTGTCGTGGTCAGTGTGTGCGTGTTGAGATTACCCGAAAATCTCTCTCTCTCTCTCTCTCTCTCTCTCTCTCTCTCTCTCTCTCCCTCTCTCTCCCTCTCTCCCCCCCTCTCTCTCTCTCTCTCTCTCTCTCTCTCTCTCTCTCTCTCTCTCTCTCTCTCTCTCTCTCTCTCTCTCTCTCTCTCTGCAGGTGTGTGGACAAGCAGGTCGAGCGGTGTGCGGAAGAAAATCACAGACAAATGTTGACAGAGTCTCTCTCTCCCTGCATGTGTGGAGGAGAACGGCGAGCGGTGTGTGAAAGAAACTTTCAGACAAATGCATCAGAAAGAGGTCACGCACGAGATCAGTTATCGAGGCATAGCCGTAATTACTTTCAAACTTTGCGCATGCGTCAAAGGTAGTTCTACTTTTGCCACAACTTGTTTTTTTATGTTCTGTTGTTTTGGCAACTCCATTGCTATTTACGGCATTTAATCTTTGCATAATATATATATATATATATATATATAATACATATATATAATATATATATATATATACATATATATATATACATACATGTATGGCTACATACATATATATATATATATATATATATTATTATTACATATACACCAACGCTCGTTTTGTTTGAAACTATAGCTTTATTCGTACAAAACCTTAATTGATAGGTCAACACGATAGCCTGCACGTGTACCATACAAAATTGACCTATGTAGCAAGTGACATGTAGCCTAACAGAAGCTCCGTCGAGCTTGCAAAATAGATGCCGGATAAGTCGAGCATATAGACATGCCGTCGTATATTTCGTCCCTCAAATATGTTGTTTATGACAAGAATGTAAGGCAGTGATTTTTAATGTGACAACTGTATGCAGGAATGTTGATTCATTTGAAGTTTGTATTTAAAAGATGAACGATCTAGGAATGTAACTCCGCGGCTAATAAAGCGAACAGCGATCTTCTACAAAACAAACGCCCCCTCTAGCGGCTTGTTGAATATTTTATTATTTCTTTTAGTGTAGTGTAGCCTCCGTCCAGCAGTTTGTCAGATGTCTATTTTCGTATGTGCTGTAATAGACGTTGTGTGCTATGTAACCCTTATTAAGATGTAGCTGTAGTTGTTATTATTGGTTAGGCATAGGTGTCGGAAACGGGGGGGGGGGCTTTGGCGGTTTAGCCCCACAATATTTGAGATGGGGGATTGAAGATAGGATTAGACACCCAATATTTAGAGCGTGAAGGTTGTTTTGGTGAATATCAAAGGGCGCTGCAAATCGATGTTTTCGGAGAGCTTGGAGATGGCCTGTTTTGACGAGACTCAAGGGGGGGGCAATTGGAGGTTTTACGGAGGCTCAGTCCCCCCATATTCACAACGTTCCGACGCTAGTGTTAGGTATTGAACAATTAAGAGTAGTTGTTTTATGTCATAGAGTCATGTATGTGCGTGGCGGATTAATACATTCGTGGGCTGTAGGCACCTGGCTCTTTCGTGGAACGTAGGTAGCCTAATGCATAGACGCATATTGTTATGTTAGGAACAATTCATTACAATAACGTTGGACAATGAGTCATAAGACACCAATCACAGAGTAATTAGATAACATAAAATAAATAAGTATAATATAATTGTACATGGTTTAATACTTAGCTAGAATCCATACTTTTAGACGAAACTTGCATAATTTATTATTGTCTTATAATGATTTCCTTATCAAATTGTAATAATAAATCCAATAAAAAATAACACGTGGACAAGGAGTACTTGCCAACAAATCATAATGCGGGAATCTTTATTACAAGTAGACACCGTTGATACATGTCTTTAAGCAACGAATAACAACGTTTTTGTTGGTTTCAAGAGACTAGTGCAGCTGTCCAAAATAAATATGAAGTCCATTCAAATGCTGCCTTGACTGGGTCATGTCCGTACCCGACCAGACTTATGGTCGGGTACGTATACGTTAACAGATGCCAGGAGTGATTAACAATATAAAGTCAATATTTCAAGTAATTAAATACGCAAAGATTGTCAAAAATAATGCGATCCTAAAGATATACGGACTCTCACCGGAGCTCATGCAGATTTATGTGCGAAATAGCAATCCTGATTCTGAATGACATAGATGTGGTACGACGGGGTTGGCTTACCTTAGGATTCCTGCGGACGATTCTGATCGCAGGATCCACTTGGTTCAGCATTTCCGGTTCTAGTAGTTATTGCTAGTAGAGCTTCATAGTCATATCATATTGCCTGGGTAGACAAGGAATTGTCTACATGATGTTTCAATGGGTTTATTGATCTAGCATTTATTAGTAATGTTGGTAGACTATTCCATGGTTCAGTCGTTCTAAGCAAGAACGCATTTTTCTTGTTTACTTTTGCTCTTTGTGTAAATAACTTGAGAGAATGTTCTCTATTTCCTAATCTCAGTGACACTTTCTCCCACTTCAGAAGGTTTGACACGGATTAATCATCGTACAGGTTACACATTTTTGTGTAGACTTCTGTAATGTCTTCTCGTAATCGGTATGCTAATATGGATAGTTTCAGTAATATTAATCTTCCTAAAATATATAGGATGATCGTGTATATTACAAGCCCCTCATACCATGTAGTTTTTGTGGCTCTTCTCTTAACATTTTCTATGGCTATTTTATGTTTCATCTTACATAGGCACCATACTGCCATGGCATAGTCTAAATGTGATATAATTCTATAGAAATATATACAAATTGATAAGATGTCTGTAGAAGTATGCAACAATTGGCGTGGCATTAAAATTATATAGAATATAACTATACAGTTTTTATGGCCACAAACAGTTTTTATAGACGTTTACAAATATTCAAACGAAAATGTCCGTACAATTATATATAATATTATATTATATTGGATGTATTCTATAGATATTTAGTAGATGTTTTGCTAAGGGTTCTGGCTGACTCGCCACCGCAATATTTTACAGCGAGTAGTTTTTTTTTCAAAAATGATGATGGTTTGTAGAAACTGTGATAAAATACGAACAATGACGTAATACATACAAACATTGCCACAGTTCTACAACGAGAGAATAAAACCACAAGTGGCAGATTTTCCCTATCAATATGTATAAAACAATTCTTTGGTGCAAATAAAACAATGGTCAAAAAGAAAACAAAGTTTGCTGTTTGACAAAACACAGCCGCGTAAATCAATAGCAGTGCTATTCTCATAAACACTCGCATTACGATTGAAATGTTAGATTCTACAGAAGGCCTGTACTTACTGATGTATTATGATGTCGATACGGCGTGAGAAAGGTTGAGTTATGCGTATTGATTTTATTCAGGTACACTAAACGTAGAATCATCACAATGTGTCAAATAACTTGTATCAATCGTATAAAATCGAGTATACCCTTTGTGTACGAGTTATGTGTATATAATGTAAATCTCTACACACGCTTTCCGCGCTCATCTTGATGACGTAGAGCTCAATCCTTACTCGTATACATACATGTTCGTGAAACGAACCAATCTAATAAAACGTATTTGATTGACAATTGTTCAGACAGCTTATGCAATAATATTACTTGTCAAGCGATGGAGGCTTCGTTTAGCAATGAATTTTTTACGTCGTGGCCTTCTGTGTTCACGGGCATGGATGTCGCCGCCTGGTGGTGACATCGAGAGAGTATGCGAAGTGAAATGTCGACCACCCAGAATCTTGTGATGGGTTAGCCGATTGATGTATTTTGTTATGTTAATTTATGTAGTTGTGACTGCTTCTTCTTTTAACTCGGGGGAGTTTACAACAAAACAAACGTTATCTTTTGCCTGCTTCTTCTTTTAACTCCAGAATATATTTTTTTTAAATTAACGTTATCTCCTTAACCACCACTACCACCGCCGCCGCCACCGCCACCACCGCCACCTCCACCGTCTCCCCCGCCACCGCCACCGCCACCGCCACCGCCACCGCCACCGCCACCGCCACCACAATAACCTCCACCACCGCCACCGCCACAATCTCCACCGCCTCTTCCGTGAAACCAACCGCCGCCGAAGTGGCCACCACCACGGCCGCCGCCGTCGTCACCAACACCACCGTCACAGCCGTCACAGCCGTCAAAGCCGCCTTTAACACAACAAAAGACAGACTCCAATAAATGCAGACGTGGCCAGAACTCCACAAACAATACCAGCTATAAGACCCGCGCTGCCTCCCTCCGCGCTCTTCTCGCACTCTCTGTCCCCCCCCCCCCTCTGCACACGTCTGTAATGAAGAAAAACAACGTACGTCAATCGTCATTCCGTAGTCTGTTGACATGTATACTCTGAGGCTTTTCGCCAGAACTGATCAGCTCAGCCTCAGACCAAACCACACCAGACTCCCTCCTACTGCGGTGTATCCACTACACTTCTGACACCGTTTTGGAGGATGATGAAAGCGCATGCGTGCAGGGAAGACGTTTATTTGTTTGAGCTTTGTTAACATTATGTTTTTGCTATATTGATTTACTCTATGATTCTGCTCGATTAAGTGTGGCTTTATTAACATCTTGTTCATTAGTTCAAATCAAATGTCTAAATCTGTAATTTTAAGAACTATGCCAGATTGGAGTAAATTATCCAGCAATATTCTTGCGGCCTGCTCCAGTACATCATTTTGGAGTAGGCTAGAGGTGCTACCCTGAACGTATTGCCTATCATCTACCATCCATGTGTTGTCCCTTCTGGGAATTTATGGATTATTTATTAAGACTAAGACCGCCTGTGCTATGCTCGAAGCCGGCGGGACGTTATAATTTTTATAATCACATAATTCTGCAAATTTTCGAATGCGTTGGACTGAAACATACTAGTTCCTACGTAATCCAAAGTGTTCAAGTTTACGTGATTATGACGTCAGACCGGGTCAGGCAAAACGTGACAGTGTATCCCGGCCTTAAGTTAATAAACATTGGCAAAACTGTGTTACACAATACAAAAATGCAAGAAACGGATTCCAGACGGACATTTTTCGGAAAGCTACGCGTAACGTTCTCAGCAACCAATTAACGTCCGTCTAACTTTCAGTATGGACCCTATAGCAGATAGAAAGAAACCCTTAACCAACAGGGAATTTCCAAACTATAAAGGCGAATTTTCCTTTGAACGTTTGGCGTCCGAGATTTAGACAGTGTATAGGAGGAACACGACACACACACACGCGCAGACGCACCCACACGCGCAGACGCACCCACACGCGCGCGCACGCACGCATGCACACACACACACACCACACCCATGCACGCACGCACACACACAGACAGACACACACACACACACACATGCACACGCACACCACACGCACGCGCGCACACACGCATGCACACACACACCCACACACATACACGCACACACACACGCACACACCTAACAAGTTTATCCAATATATGCATACTACGTACGCTGATGTATAGCAATACGCCAACTAGTCTATATTCTCACTATGTTCACTGCCAAATTCAACTTAATGCACCGGCTATGATTTCCCTCCACATTTACAGACGGACTTACAAATACAGTTCGAGCAAAATGGTAAATGCTGCCGCATAACTGTGCTCTTTGAAATCGTTTCTTGCTTCTTGGAATATGCTGTCAACGCAATCATCAGTCAATGTCTTCCGGACGCCGCTCGATGTGCTCGTCCACACCTGCATCAGAGTTGTATATGGAATATATGCCTGTTTACTTTGAAGGAATCAAAACATACAATACAGCGGTCTTCATAAGTGTTGTAAAGTTGTGGTATTTTAGTTTATTTCTAACTTATAGATATTGCAATATATAGGCCCTATATATGCAGCCGGGGTACCTACAAATAGTGAACACCGACACCGTCATTGTTAGTCGTGTTGTTTAGCAGCTACGACACGGCCTCTCCCCACACAGACAGACAACACAAATGCTTATGCGTAAGTTGTATTCTTATGTATGATATCGCAGGAAGGAGGGTCGTTTATTTTAAACAATGATCTGCTTCATCCGGCATGAGGATTCCACGCGGACCTTGTTGCACATAGTTTGTGATCCTCCCTGTCAATATCGGACGTCGTCCTTAAAACACATAAACAATTTAAACAATACTTGACAAAACTGAAATCTACTGCATAAACCCCAGAAGGCAATGCAAATGGACAACATATCGTTTTACGCAAATAATGAAAATCCAATATTATTTACACTATTATATATATATACATTATACATACGTACGTGCGTGCGTGCGTGCGTACATACATACATAGATACATACATACATACACACATACACACATGTACACACGCACACACGCACACATGCACACATACATACATACATATACAACCTGTATATAATCCGTTCTATTAATTTACTGTTATCTGTGGGGGGGCATGGGTGAGACGTGCCCTCCTAGACCTTTGGAATTTGGAGTGCCCCAGATCTTTTGTATGGACATTCGTGACAGTGCCCCCTAGACCCTTTTTAATTTGAATATGCCCCCGTGACTGAAGTTACATTTTCAACAGCACCCCCATCCCCCCGTCTTCCGGTGTCACTAGTCGAGCCGAGACAGCGGATAAGCTGAAGTTACAGTGGCGCCGTAGCGAAACATTTTCAACATCATTTGGTTCGGTCGCCAGAGGAGGTTTTGTGCCCCCTCGACTACCCCTCTGGACACGCCCATGGCCTGGCTATAGGTTTGATCCCCCCAACATGTTGGCAAAAGGTTGCAGTTGGAGGTTTTCGGTAGGCGTAAATGCGGGGGCAATTGGAGTTTTGAGAACTTCGAGAGGGTGCTGTTCAAGAGATTTGGTCAACTCTAGCCCCCAATATTCAATCACGATAAAATAAATGACCCACTGTCAGTGTCAAGTAATTCCGTCTGTGTGTATGCGTGCGTGTGTGTGGGGTATATATATTAATCGTGACGCGTAAACACATCGTATAGTGTATTAGTTACATAGTTTACAAGTTACAACCATACGTCCTGTGTCCGCTATCGGGTCAATCATGCGTAAACATTACCTATCACCGAGTAACTCCGTCTGTGGAATATCCCATTGACTCAACCGATGCGTCATACGTGGAATATTTCCATAAGAGAGAGAAGCGGAATGACGTAGCCACATAAAACCAACATATATATATGTTGCCGTACCAGAGCGACCGGATCTTTATAACCGACACAGATGTTTTCTCGCACCAACTTGCGCGGAACAACATAGCGACGAACGTAATACATTACTAGTACCTACCTTGGTTGTAACATTTCGCTAAGTCAAATTTTAGCTACAAGTGTACTGCATAGTGTGTACTGCATACAGAAAGACTTCAAATATCCGTGGTAACATTGCTAGAAAGTTGTTGATATAGGCACTATGTGTAACAACGCTGTCGCCGTGCGCTTTCTCCTCATTGTGTCTGCACTTGCCAACTCTTCCGTCGAGTCTTCAAACACGAATGCATTCGACACATCGGCGGCGATCGACTCCTGGACGAAGGCCGAGTTTCCGAATCCACAAAACGACGTCAGCGACTGTGGCAACAACGGCAGCAGATCGTGGGTTTGTGACCCGGCTCAAATGCTCACGAGAAAAGAAGGTTCGTACTTCTTTTGGTAACATTAATAATTAACCTATATTCAATTACAATTTGTTAGCCATATATACAAGGTGAAAGGTTGTATATAAGTCAGCCATATAACATATTAGTTTGGCACGATAAAGCATGTGGAGTTGTATACCATTATAATTATGGTTGTCTTTTTGTTTAGTCTATCAACTAAGCCAGCTGATCACTCACCTACAAGGTAAAGACTCGTGCCAAGGTTGGGTCGCCGCAGTCGCCGTCGTACCGAGAATCCGGCTCAGCGACGGCAGGTGAGTATTTTTTGCATACTCTATGTGACCTATTCAGCTCGATTACTTTCTATAGTGAAGGTGTGTGTTTAGGACACGGCAGCGTTGTGTAGAGGTCGTGGATTTTTTTAAGGCATGTGTTTTGATGTGAAAGAAGGCCGGGGTTTGACATGTACGAAGCCCGTGGGTTGACGCGTAAGGAACTTGGGTTTTGAAGTGTAAGAGGACCGTGGTTTGAAGTGTAAGAGGCGGGGAAATTAAAGTGTAAGAGGCCCGGTTTTTGAAACGTAAGAGGGACGGGACACTAACACCCAGGGGGATGTCCAGATTCCATTCAACTTCTGCAGGGAGGGGGAGGTTGGAGGCAGATCAAATAATTTATAGAAATTGACTACAGCTTAAACTCACATGGGGCTCTTAAGGGATTTTGATTTCAATAAAACAACCATGCAGCAATCAAATCAATAGACGGGATTC
>JAHLWY010001424.1:0-20786 GCA_020002185.1 Paraescarpia echinospica | reverse complement strand
GGTGACTGTATTAGCTGGACTAACTTCCACACTTTACTGGTGCAAAATTAATTTGGAACTCCCAGGGTGACCTTAGTTAGCAGGATTAACTTCTACGCTTGATTGTTATACAAAAATTGGGAATGTTCCAGGGTGATTTTAATTGTGAGGTGACAGTATTAGCAGGAATAACATCCACACTTTACTTGAGCAGAAATAATTGTGTTCTGTCCTAGGGTGACCTTACTTGGGAGGTGACTGTATTAGCAGGGCCAATTTCTACACTTTACTAGTACAGAAATAATGTGGGACTGTACCAAGGTGACCTTAATTGTGAGGTGACTGTATTAACACGACTAACTTCTACACTTTATTGGTACACAAATTATTTAGTACTGTCTTTGGGTGACCTTAATTGTGAGGTGACTGTAGTAGCAGTACTAACTTTCTACATTTTATTGTTACATAAATAATTTGGGACTCTCCCAGGGTGACCGTAATTATGAGGTGACTGTATTATCTGAACTAACTTCTACATTTTACTGGTACATAAATCTTTTGGTACTGTGCTAGGGTGACTTTAATTGTGAGGCAATAACTCTATTCATCATTTTTCGCAAAATGTAGAAACCATGTGTCATTAACCACTTTTATCATTTGCCACTGATAGAACATGTGTAAGCCATCTTTAAAAGATACATGCTCCGTTACTTGATATATTATTTGAATATATGTCATTGATAGAATCTATATAATACAAATATACTGGAAAAAGTAAACTATTATCAAGCCTCAGGAATTAAGTAAAACTAAATCGCTTTTATAAAAAACGTTTTAGACTTTTTGGACATACTTTTCAGATATGGTGATCCATGCATGTGCATTAGATTGGCATTGATAGAAAATGCATTTCTGTTTCAGGAGAGGTTCTTTGTCTTGATTCCCAAGTGACTGGTGCAGAAGGTAGAACAACAAATACACAACAACAGATAAGTAACCTTAATTGTCAGGTGACTGTATTAGCAGGACTAACTTCCACATTTTACTGCTGTAGAACTAATTTCAGACTACCAAGGTGACCTCATTTGTGAGGTGACCTTATTAGCATGACTACCTTCTACACCTTACTGGTGCAAAAATAATTTGGTACTCTCCTATGGTGACCTTAATTGTGAGGTGACTGTATTAGTAGGACTAATTTCTACATTTTACCTGTACAGAAATAATTTCGGACTGTACCAGGGTGTCATTAATAGTCAGGTGACTGTTTTAGTAATACTAATTTATACACTTTACTGGTACAGAAATAATGAGGGGCTGTACCAAGGTGACCTTAATTGTGAGGTGATTATATTAGCAGGACTAACTTTCTACACTTTACTGTTACATAAATAATTTGGGACACTCCTAAGGTGACCTTAATTATGAGGTGACTCTATTAGCAGGAGTATCCTACATTTTTGTGGTGTAGAAATGATTTCAGACTACCAAGGTGACGTTAATTGTGAGGTGAATGTATTAGCAGGACTAACTTCTTCACTTTATTGGTACAGAAATCATTTGGGACTGTCCCAGGGTGACCTTAATTAGCAGGACTAACATCTATGCTTTATTGTTATACAAACATTTTGGAATGTTCCAGGGTGATTTTAATTGTGAGGTGACTATATTAGAGGACTAACATCCACATTTTACTTGTGCAGAAATCATTTTGTACTTGGTAATGGTCAGCTGAATGTATTAGCAGGACCTATTTCTACACTTTACTGGTACAGAAATAATAAGGGACTGTACCAAGGTGACCTTAATTATGAGGTGACTGTATTAGCAGGACTATCTTCTACATTTTAATGGTATAAACTTTACTGGTACACAAATCATTTAGTTCTGTCCTAGGGTGAACTTAATTGTGAGGTCACTGTATTAGCAGCACTAACTTCTACTCTATACTTGTACAGAAATAATGAGTGATTGGACCAAGGTGACCTTAATTGTTAGGTAATTGTATTAGCAGGACTAACTGCTACACCTTACTGGTGCAAAAATAATTTGGGACACACCCAGGGTGACCTTAATTATGAGGTGACTCTATTAGCAGCAGTATCCATCTACATTTTACTGGTGTAGAAATAATTTAAGACTACCAAGGTGACCATAATTGTGAGGTGACCTTATTAGCAGGACTAACTTCTACACGTTAATGCTACAGAAATAATTTCAGACCGTAGCAAGGTGACCTTCATTGTGAGGTCACTGTATTAGCTAGAATAACTTCTTCACTTTACTGGTACAGAAATCATTTGGGACTGTCCCAGGGTGACCTTCGTTAACAAGTCTAACTTCTATGCTTTAGTGGTGCAGACATATTTTGGGACTGTTCCAGGGTGACTTTAATTGTGAGGTGACTATATTAGCAGGACTAACTTCCACACTATACTGGTACAGAAATCATTTGGTACAGTCCTAGGATGACCTTAATTGTGAGGTGACTGTATTAGCAGGACTAACATCTAGACTTTTCTTGTACAGAAATAATTTGGTACTGTCTTTGGGTGAACTTAATTGTAAGGTAACTGTATTAGCAGGACTAACTTCTACATTTTACTGGTACAGAAATAATTTTGGACTGTACCATGGTGACCTTAATAGTCAAGTGACTGTATTAGCAGGATTAATTTCTACACTTTACTGGTACATAAATAATTTGGGACTCTCCCAGGGTGACCTTAATTATGAGGTGACTGTATTAGCAGGACTAACTTCTACACTTTACTGGTACAAAAATAATGTAGGATTGTACCAAGGTGTCTTTATTTGTGAGGTGACTGTATCATCATGAATAACTTTCTCACCTTTCTGGTGCATAAATAATTTGGTACTCTCTTAGGGTGACCTTAATTGTGAGGTGACTGTTTTACAAGGGGTAAATTCTACACTTTATTATTACAGAAATAATGTGTCACTGTTCCATGGTGACCTTAATTGTGAGGTAACTGTATTACCAAGACTAAATTCTACACTTTACATGTACAGAAATCATTTGTTTCTGTCTTTGGGTGACCGTAATTGTGATGTGACTGTATTAGCAGGACTAACTTCTACACTTTACTGGTACAGAAATAATGTGGGATTGTACCAAAGTGACCTGATTTGTGAGTTAATCAGAGTGGATAATGTACAGTACGAAGGTGACCTTAACTTGTGATGATGTACTGGTGTAATTTTTAGTAGGGCTATACTTCTACATTTTACTGGTGTAGAAATAATTTCAGACTGTACCAGGGTGTCCTTAATAGTCAGGTGACTGTATTAGGAGGCCTTATTTCTACACTTTATTGGTACAGAAGTAATTTCAGACTGTGCATTGGTAACCTTAATTGTGAGGTGACTATTAGAATGACTATCTTATACACTTTACTGGTACAGAAATAATGAGGGACTGTACGAAGGTGATCTTAATTGTGAGGTGACTGAATTAACGGGACTAACTTCTGCACTTTACTGGTACAGAAATCATTTGGTACTGTCCCAGTGAGACCCTAATTAGCAGGACTAACTTCTATGCTTTATTGTTATAGAACAATTTAGGAATGTTCCAGGTTGATTTTAATTGTGAGGTGACTGTATTAGCAGGACTAACATCCACATTTTACTTGTGTAGAAATAATTTTGTACTGTCTTTGTAATGGTCAGGTGAATATATTATCAGGATCTATTTCTACACTTTACTGGTACAGAAATAATAAGGCACTGTACCAAGGTGACCTTAATTATGAGGTGACTGTATTAGCAGGACTGACATCTACATTTTAATGGTATACACTTTACTGGTACAGAAATAATTTGGTTGTGTTCTAGGGTGAACTTAATTGTGAGGTGACTGTATTAGCAACACTAACTTCTACACTTTACTTGTACAGAAATAATGAGTGATTGTACCAAGGTGACCTTAATTGTTAGGTGATTGTATTAGCAGGACTAACTTCTACACCTTACTGGTGCAAAAATAATTTTGGACACTCCCAGGGTGACCTTAATTATGAGGTGATTCTACTAGCAGGAGTATCCTTCTACATTTTACTGGTGTAGAAATAATTTCAGACTACCAAGGTGACCTTAATTGTGAGGTAACTGTATTACCAGGACTAAATTCTAACTTTACATGTACAGAAATCATTTGGTACTGTCTTTGGGTGACCTTAATTGTGAGATGACTGTATTAGCAGGACTAACTTCTACACGTTACTGCTACAGAAATAATTTCAGACTGTACAAAGGTGATCTTCATTGTGAGGTCACTGTATTAGCTAGACTAACTTCTGCACTTTACTGGTACAGAAATAATTTGATACTGTCCCAGTGTGACCTTAATTAGCAGGACTAACTTCTATGCTTCATTGTTATAGAACAATTTTGTAATGTTCCAGGGTGATTTCAATTATGAGGTGACTATATTAGAGGACTAACATCCACATTTTACTTGTGCAGAAATAATTTTGTACTGTCTTGGTAATGGTCAGGTGAATGTATTAGCAGGACCTATTTCTACACTTTACTGGTACAGAAATAATAAGGGACTGTACCAAGGTGACCTTAATTATGAGGTGACTGTATTAGCAGGACTAACTTCTACATTTTAATGGTATACACTTTACTGGTACACAAATCATTTAGTTCTGTCCTAGGGTGAACTTAATTGTGAGGTCACTGTATTAGCAGCACTAACTTCTACTCTTTACTTGTACAGAAATAATGAGTGATTGTACCAAGGTGACCTTAATTGTTCGGTAATTGTATTAGCAGGACTAACTGCTACATATTACTGGTGCAAAAATAATTTGGTACTTTCCTAGGGTGACCTTAATTGTGAGGTGACTGTATCAGTAGGACTAATTTCTACATTTTACCTCTACACAAATAATTTCCGATTGTACCAGGGTGTCCATAATAGTCTGGTGACTGTTTTGATAGTACTAATTTCTACACTTTACTGGTACAGAAATAATGAGGGACTGTTTCAAGGTGACCTTAATTGTGAGGTGACTATATTAGCAGGACTAACTTTCTACACTTTGCTGTTACATAAATAATTTGGGACACTCCCAGGGTGACCTTAATTATGAGGTGACTCTATTAGCAGCAGTATCCTTCTACATTTTACTGGTGTAGAAATAATTTAAGACTACCAAGGTGACCATAATTGTGAGGTGACCTTATTAGCAGGACTAACATCTACACGTTACTGCTACAGAAATAATTTCAGACTGTAGCAAGGTGACCTTCATTGTGAGGTCACTGTATTAGCTAGAATAACTTCTTCACTTTATTGGTACAGAAATCATTTGGGACTGTCCCAGTGTGACCTTAGTTAACAGGTCTAACTTCTATGCTTTAGTGGTACAGACATATTTTGGGACTTTTCCAGGGTGACTTTAATTGTGAGGTGACTATATTAGCAGGACTAACTTCCACACTTTACTGGTACAGAAATCATTTGGTACAGTCCTAGGATGACCTTAATTGTGAGGTGACTGTATTAGTAGGACTAACATCTACACTTTTCTTGTACAGAAATCATTTGGTACTGTCTTTGGGTGAACTTAATTGTGAGGTAACTGTATTAGCAGGACTAACTTCTACATTTTACTGGTACAGAAATAATATGGGACTGTACCATGTTGACCTTAATAGTCAAGTGACTGTATTACAGAAATAAAGTGGGATTGTACCAAAGTGACCTGATTTGTGAGGTGACTGTATCAGCAGAACTAACTTCCTACACTCTACTGGTACAAAAATAATGTTGGACAGTACGAAGGTGACCTTAACTGTGAGATGACTGTATTAGTAGGGCTAACTTCTACATTTTGTTGTTACAGAAATAATTTCGGACTGTACCAGGGTGTCCTTAATAGTCAGGTGACTGTATTAACAGGCCTAATTTCTACACTTTATTGGTACAGAAGTAATTTCAGACTGTGCATTGGTAACCTTAATTGTGAGGTGACTATTAGAATGACTATCTTATACACTTTACTGGTACAGAAATAATGAGGGACTGTACGGAGGTGACCTTAATTATGAGGTGACTGTATTAGCAGGACTAACTTCTACATTTTAATGGTATACACTTTACTGGTACAGAAATCATTTGTTTGTGTCCTAGGGTGAACTTAATTGTGGGGTGACTGTATTAGCAACACTAACTTCTACACTTTACTTGTACAGAAATAATGAGTGATTGTACCAAGGTGACCTTAATTGTTAGGTGATTGTATTAGCAGGACTAACTTCTACACCTTACTGGTGCAAAAATAATTTTGGACACTCCCAGGGTGACCTTAATTATGAGGTGATTCTACTAGCAGGAGTATCCTTCTACATTTTACTGGTGTAGAAATAATTTCAGACTAGTAAGGTGACCTTAATTGTGAGGTAACTGTATTACCAGGACTAAATTGTACACTTTACATGTACAGAAATCATTTGGTACTGTCTTTGGGTGACCTTAATTGTGAGATGACTGTATTAGCAGGACTAACTTCTACACGTTACTGCTACAGAAATAATTTCAGACTGTACAAAGGTGACCTTCATTGTGAGGTCACTGTATTAGCTAGACTAACTTCTGCACTTTACTGGTACAGAAATAATTTGATACTGTCCCAGTGTGACCTTAATTAGCAGGACTAACTTCATTGTTATAGAAAAATTTTGTAATGTTCCAAGGTGATTTCAATTATGAGGTGACTATATTAGAGGACTAACATCCACATTTTACTTGTGCAAAAATAATTTTGTACTGTCTTGGTAATGGTCAGGTGAATGTATTAGCAGGATCTATTTCTACACTTTACTGGTACAGAAATAATAAGGCACTGTACCATAGTGACCTTAATTGTGAGGTAACTGTATTACCAAGACTAAATTCTACACTTTAATTGTACAGATATAATGAGTGATTGTACCAAGGTGACCTTAATAGTCAAGTGACTCTATTAGCAGAATTAATTTCTACACTTTACTGGTACATCAATAATTTTGTACTCTCCCAGTGCGACCTTAATTATGAGGTGATTGTATTAGCAGGACTAACTTCTACACCTTACTGGTGCAAAAATAATTTCGGACACTCCCAGGGTGACCTTAATTATGAGGTGACTCTATTAGCAGGAATATCCTTCTACATTTTACTGGTGTAGAAATAATTTCAGACTACCAAGGTGACCTTAATTGTGAGGTAACTGTATTACCAGGACTAAATTCTACACTTTACATGTACAGAAATCATTTGGTACTGTCTTTGGGTGACCGTTATTGTGAGATGACTGTATTAGCAGGACTAACTTCTACATTTTACTGGTACAAAAATAATTTGGGACTGTACCATGGTGACCTTAATGAATAGTACTAACATCTACACGTTACTGCTACAGAAATAATTACAGACTGTACCAAGGTGACCTTCATTGTGAGGTCACTGTATTCGCTAGACTAACTTCTTTACTTTATTCGTACAGAAATCATCTGGGACTGTCCCAGGGTGACCTTAATTAACAGGACTAACTCCTATGCTTTAGTGATACAGACATATTTTGGGACTGTTCCAGGGTGACTTTAATTGTGAGGTGACTGTATTAGCTGGACTAACTTCCACACTTTACTGGTGCAAAATTAATTTGGAACTCCCAGGGTGACCTTAGTTAGCAGGATTAACTTCTACGCTTGATTGTTATACAAAAATTGGGAATGTTCCAGGGTGATTTTAATTGTGAGGTGACAGTATTAGCAGGAATAACATCCACACTTTACTTGAGCAGAAATAATTGTGTTCTGTCCTAGGGTGACCTTACTTGGGAGGTGACTGTATTAGCAGGGCCAATTTCTACACTTTACTAGTACAGAAATAATGTGGGACTGTACCAAGGTGACCTTAATTGTGAGGTGACTGTATTAACACGACTAACTTCTACACTTTATTGGTACACAAATTATTTAGTACTGTCTTTGGGTGACCTTAATTGTGAGGTGACTGTATTAGCAGGACTAACTTCTTCACTTTATTGGTACAGAAATCATTTGGGACTGTCCCAGGGTGACCTTAATTAGCAGGACTAACATCTATGCTTTATTGTTATACAAACATTTTGGAATGTTCCAGGGTGATTTTAATTGTGAGGTGACTATATTAGAGGACTAACATCCACATTTTACTTGTGCAGAAATCATTTTGTACTTGGCAATGGTCAGCTGAATGTATTAGCAGGACCTATTTCTACACTTTACTGGTACAGAAATAATAAGGGACTGTACCAAGGTGACCTTAATTATGAGGTGACTGTATTAGCAGGACTATCTTCTACATTTTAATGGTATAAACTTTACTGGTACACAAATCATTTAGTTCTGTCCTAGGGTGAACTTAATTGTGAGGTCACTGTATTAGCAGCACTAACTTCTACTCTATACTTGTACAGAAATAATGAGTGATTGGACCAAGGTGACCTTAATTGTTAGGTAATTGTATTAGCAGGACTAACTGCTACACCTTACTGGTGCAAAAATAATTTGGGACACACCCAGGGTGACCTTAATTATGAGGTGACTCTATTAGCAGCAGTATCCATCTACATTTACTGGTGTAGAAATAATTTAAGACTACCAAGGTGACCATAATTGTGAGGTGACCTTATTAGCAGGACTAACTTCTACACGTTACTGCTACAGAAATAATTTCAGACCGTAGCAAGGTGACCTTCATTGTGAGGTCACTGTATTAGCTAGAATAACTTCTTCACTTTACTGGTACAGAAATCATTTGGGACTGTCCCAGGGTGACCTTCGTTAACAGGTCTAACTTCTATGCTTTAGTGGTGCAGACATATTTTGGGACTGTTCCAGGGTGACTTTAATTGTGAGGTGACTATATTAGCAGGACTAACTTCCACACTATACTGGTACAGAAATCATTTGGTACAGTCCTAGGATGACCTTAATTGTGAGGTGACTGTATTAGCAGGACTAACATCTAGACTTTCTTGTACAGAAATCATTTGGTACTGTCTTTGGGTGAACTTAATTGTAAGGTAACTGTATTAGCAGGACTAACTTCTACATTTTACTGGTACAGAAATAATTTTGGACTGTACCATGGTGACCTTAATAGTCAAGTGACTGTATTAGCAGGATTAATTTATACACTTTACTGGTACATAAATAATTTGGGACTCTCCCAGGGTGACCTTAATTATGAGGTGACTGTATTAGCATGAGTAACTTCTACACTTTACTGGTACAAAAATAATGTAGGACTGTACAAAGGTGTCTTTATTTGTGAGGTGACTGTATCATCATGAATAACTTTCTCACCTTTCTGGTGCAGAAATAATTTGGTACTCTCTTAGGGTGACCTTAATTGTGAGGTGACTGTTTTACAAGGGGTAAATTCTACCCTTTATTATTACAGAAATAATGTGTCACTGTTCCATGGTGACCTTAATTGTGAGGTAACTGTATTACCAAGACTAAATTCTACACTTTACATGTACAGAAATCATTTGTTTCTGTCTTTGGGTGACCTTAATTGTGATGTGACTGTATTAGCAGGACTAACTTCTACACTTTACTGGTACAGAAATAATGTGGGATTGTACCAAAGTGACCTGATTTGTGAGGTGACTGTATCAGCAGAACTAACTTCCTACACTCTACTGGTACAAAAATAATGTTGGACAGTACGAAGGTGACCTTAACTGTGAGATGACTGTATTAGTAGGGCTAACTTCTACATTTTGTTGTTACAGAAATAATTTCGGACTGTACCAGGGTGTCCTTAATAGTCAGGTGACTGTATTAGGAGGCCTTATTTCTACACTTTATTGGTACAGAAGTAATTTCAGACTGTGCATTGGTAACCTTAATTGTGAGGTGACTATTAGAATGACTATCTTATACACTTTACTGGTACAGAAATAATGAGGGACTGTACGAAGGTGATCTTAATTGTGAGGTGACTGAATTAACGGGACAAACTTCTGCACTTTACTGGTACAGAAATCATTTGGTACTGTCCCAGTGAGACCTCAATTAGCAGGACTAACTTCTATGCTTTATTGTTATAGAACAATTTAGGAATGTTCCAGGTTGATTTTAATTGTGAGGTGACTGTATTAGCAGGACTAACATCCACATTTTACTTGTGCAAAAATAATTTTGTACTGTCTTGGTAATGGTCAGGTGAATGTATTAGCAGGATCTATTTCTACACTTTACTGGTACAGAAATAATAAGGCACTGTACCATAGTGACCTTAATTGTGAGGTAACTGTATTACCAAGACTAACTTCTACATTTTAATGGTATAAACTTTACTGGTACACAAATCATTTAGTTCTGTCCTAGGGTGAACTTAATTGTGAGGTCACTGTATTAGCAGCACTAACTTCTGCTCTATACTTGTACAGAAATAATGAGTGATTGGACCAAGGTGACCTTAATTGTTAGGTAATTGTATTAGCAGGACTAACTGCTACACCTTACTGGTGCAAAAATAATTTGGGACACACCCAGGGTGACCTTAATTATGAGGTGACTCTATTAGCAGCAGTATCCATCTACATTTACTGGTGTAGAAATAATTTAAGACTACCAAGGTGACCATAATTGTGAGGTGACCTTATTAGCAGGAATAACTTCTACACGTTACTGCTACAGAAATAATTTCAGACCGTAGCAAGGTGACCTTCATTGTGAGGTCACTGTATTAGCTAGAATAACTTCTTCACTTTACTGGTACAGAAATAATTTGGGACTGTCCCAGGGTGACCTTCGTTAACAGGTCTAACTTCTATGCTTTAGTGGTGCAGACATATTTTGGGACTGTTCCAGGGTGACTTTAATTGTGAGGTGACTATATTAGCAGGACTAACTTCCACACTATACTGGTACAGAAATCATTTGGTACAGTCCTAGGATGACCTTAATTGTGAGGTGACTGTATTAGCAGGAATAACATCTAGACTTTTCTTGTACAGAAATCATTTGGTACTGTCTTTGGGTGAACTTAATTGTAAGGTAACTGTATTAGCAGGACTAACTTCTACATTTTACTGGTACAGAAATAATTTTGGACTGTACCATGGTGACCTTAATAGTCAAGTGACTGTATTAGCAGGATTAATTTCTACACTTTACTGGTACATAAATAATTTGGGACTCTCCCAGGGTGACCTTAATTATGAGGTGACTGTATTAGCAGGACTAACTTCTACTCTTTACTGGTACAAAAATAATGTAGGATTGTACAAAGGTGTCTTTATTTGTGAGGTGACTGTATCATCATGAATAACTTTCTCACCTTTCTGGTGCAGAAATAATTTGGTACTCTCTTAGGGTGACCTTAATTGTGAGGTGACTGTTTTACAAGGGGTAAATTATACACTTTCTTATTACAGAAATAATGTGTCACTGTACCATGGTGACCTTAATTGTGAGGTAACTGTATTACCAAGACTAAATTCTACACTTTACATGTACAGAAATCATTTGTTTCTGTCTTTGGGTGACCTTAATTGTGATGTGACTGTATTAGCAGGACTAACTTCTACACTTTACTGGTACAGAAATAATGTGGGATTGTACCAAAGTGACCTGATTTGTGAGGTGACTGTATCAGCAGAACTAACTTCCTACACTCTACTGGTACAAAAATAATGTTGGACAGTACGAAGGTGACCTTAACTGTGAGATGACTGTATTAGTAGGGCTAACTTCTACATTTTGTTGTTACAGAAATAATTTCGGACTGTACCAGGGTGTCCTTAATAGTCAGGTGACTGTATTAGGAAGCCTAATTTCTACACTTTATTGGTACAGAAGTAATTTCAGACTGTGCATTTGTAACCTTAATTGTGAGGTGACTATTAGAATGACTATCTTATACACTTTACTGGTACAGAAATAATGAGGGACTGTACGAAGGTGATCTTAATTGTGAGGTGACTGAATTAACGGGAATAACTTCTGCACTTTACTGGTACAGAAATCATTTGGTACTGTCCCAGTGTGACCTTAATTAGCAGGACTAATTTCTATGCTTTATTGTTATAGAACAATTTAGGAATGTTCCAGGTTGATTTTAATTTTGAGGTGACTGTATTAGCAGGACTAACATCCACATTTTACTTGTGTAGAAATCATTTTGTACTGTCTTTGTAATGGTCAGGTGAATGTATTATCAGGATCTATTTCTACACTTTACTGGTACAGAAATAATAAGGCACTGTACCAAGGTGACCTTAATTATGAGGTGACTGTATTAGCAGGACTGACATCTACATTTTAATGGTATACACTTTACTGGTACAGAAATAATTTGGTTGTGTCCTAGGGTGACCTTAATTGTGAGGTGACTCTATTAGCAGGAATATCCTTCTACATTTTACTGGTGTAGAAATAATTTCAGACTACCAAGGTGACCTTAATTGTGAGGTAACTGTATTACCAGGACTAAATTCTACACTTTACATGTACAGAAATCATTTGGTACTGTCTTTGGGTGACCGTTATTGTGAGATGACTGTATTAGCAGGACTAACTTCTACATTTTACTGGTACAGAAATAATTTGGGACTGTACCATGGTGACCTTAATGAATAGTACTAACATCTACACGTTACTGCTACAGAAATAATTACAGACTGTACCAAGGTGACCTTCATTGTGAGGTCACTGTATTCGCTAGACTAACTTCTTTACTTTATTCGTACAGAAATCATCTGGGACTGTCCCAGGGTGACCTTAATTAACAGGACGAACTCCTATGCTTTAGTGATACAGACATATTTTGGGACTGTTCCAGGGTGACTTTAATTGTGAGGTGACTGTATTAGCTGGACTAACTTCCACACTTTACTGGTGCAAAAATAATTTGGAATTCCCAGGGTGACCTTAGTTAGCAGGATTAACTTCTACGCTTGATTGTTATACAAAAAATTGGGAATGTTCCAGGGTGATTTTAATTGTGAGGTGACAGTATTAGCAGGAATAACATCCACACTTTACTTGAGCAGAAATAACTTTGTTCTGTCCTAGGGTGACCTTACTTGGGAGGTGACTGTATTAGCAGGGCCAATTTCTACACTTTACTAGTACAGAAATAATGCGGGACTGTACCAAGGTGACCTTAATTGTGAGGTGACTGTATTAACACGACTAACTTATACACTTTATTGGTACACAAATTATTTAGTACTGTCTTTGGGTGACCTTAATTATGAGTTGACTGTAGTAGCAGTAATAACTTCTACACTTTACTGGTACAGAAATAATGAGGGACTGTTACAAGGTGACCTTAATTGTAATGTGACTATATTAGCAGGACTAACTTCTACACTTTACTGGTACAGAAATAATGTGGGACTGTTCCAAGGTGACCTTAACTGTGAGGTGATTGTATTAGCAGGACTAACTTCTATATTTTACTGGTACTGAAGTAATTTGTGACTGTACCAGGATGACCTTAATAGACAGGTGACTGTATTAGCAGGACTAATTTATACATTCTACTGGTACATAAATATTTTCAGCCTGTACCAAGGTGACCTTAATTGTGAGGTGACTCTATTAGCAGGACTAACTTCCATACTTTACTGGTACAGAAATAATGTTGGACAGTATGAAGGTGACCTTAACTGTGAGATGACTGTATTAGTACGGCTAACTTCTACATTTTGTTGTTACAGAAATAATTTCGGACTGTACCAGGGTGTCCTTAATAGTCAGGTGACTGTATTAGGAGGCCTAATTTCTACACTTTATTGGTACAGAAGTAATTTCAGACTGTGCATTGGTAAACTTAATTGTGAGGTGACTATTAGAATGACTATCTTATACACTTTACTGGTACAGAAATAATGAGGGACTGTACGGACGTGACCTTAATTGTGAGGTGACTGAATTAACTGGACTAACTTCTGCGCTTGTACAGAAATCATTTGGTACTGTCCCAGTGTGACCTTAATTAGCAGGACTAACTTCTATGCTTTGTTATAGAACAATTTTTGAATGTTCCAGGGTGATTTTAATTGTGAGGTGACTATATTAGCAGTACTAACATCCACATTTTACTTGTGCAGAAATCATTTTGTACTGTCTTGGTAATGGTCAGCTGAATGTATTATCAGGATCTATTTCTACACTTTACTGGTACAGAAATAATAAGGGACTGTACCAAGGTGACCTTAATTATGAGGTGACTGTATTAGCAAGACTAACTTCTACATTTTAATGGTATACACTTTACTGGTACAGAAATCATTTGTTTGTGTCCTAGGGTGAACTTAATTGTGAGGTGACTGTATTAGCAACACTAACTTCTACACTTTACTTGTACAGAAATAATGAGTGATTGTACCAAGGTGACCTTAATTGTTAGGTGATTGTATTAGCAGGACTAACTTCTACACCTTACTGGTGCAAAAATAATTTTGGACACTCCCAGGGTGACCTTAATTATGAGGTGATTCTACTAGCAGGAGTATCCTTCTACATTTTACTGGTGTAGAAATAATTTCAGACTACCAAGGTGACCTTAATTGTGAGGTAACTGTATTACCAGGACTAAATTCTAACTTTACATATACAGAAATCATTTGGTACTGTCTTTGGGTGACCTTAATTGTGAGATGACTGTATTAGCAGGACTAACTTCTACACGTTACTGCTACAGAAATAATTTCAGACTGTACAAAGGTGACCTTCATTGTGAGGTCACTGTATTAGCTAGACTAACTTCTGCACTTTACTGGTACAGAAATAATTTGATACTGTCCCAGTGTGACCTTAATTAGCAGGACTAACTTCTATGCTTCATTGTTATAGAACAATTTTGTAATGTTCCAGGGTGATTTCAATTATGAGGTGACTATATTAGAGGACTAACATCCACATTTTACTTGTGCAGAAATAATTTGAAATATTATCTTATCCCTTCAAATTTATTGTTAATTAGTAATTGACAACGTATTTAATTGTTGATTTCACTTGTGTCACTGCACAGTTTACAATAACAAATTGAGACGTTTTTTGACTGTTATTTAAATTGATAGGAATAATCAACAATTGAAAACGTCAGTTGCTGATTAACAATCAATTGAAAGGTTAACATATTTCACGAGTAAGACTGTACAGCTAATCTTTCAATTAATAGTCATTCAGCATTTGACGTATTTAGTTGTTGGACATCCACATCAGATGAAATCTAACCATCAGAAAACATCTATATTGCTGTGGTTGTAACGTATGTAGCAATACACGTGAAATATTATCTGATCCCTTTCAATTTATTGTTAATCAGCAATTGACAAGTGTTTTTAATTGTTCATTTCAGTTGTATGACTGTACAGTTTCCAATTACATAAATTGAGACGTTTTCTGACGGTTATTTTTATTGTAAGGGTAATCAACAATTAAAAACGTTGTAAATTGCTGATTAACAATAAATTGAAAGGGATAACATAATATTTCACGAGTAAGACTGTACAGCTAATCCATCGATTCATAGTAATTCAGCTTTTAACGTTTTTAATCGTTTGTCATCCCCTATAAATGAAAACTAACTGTCACAAAACATCTATATTGCTGTGATTATAAAGGTATGCTGCCTTACACGTGAAATGTTATATCAAAACTTTGAATTCAATAATATTCTGCATTTGGGATTGTTTATAATTGTTGATTATCCCCAAAAAATGAAAACAAACTATCAAAAAACATCTATATTGCTGTGATTGTAAAGGTGTGCTTTCTTACACGTGAAATATTGTATCATTACTTTCAATTGATTGCTATTCTGCATTTGGGATCGTTTATAATTGTTGATTATCCCCAAAAGATGAAAACTAACCATCAGAAAACATCTATATTGCTGTGTTTGTAAGTTGTGGTGTTTTACACGTGAAATATTATCTTATCCCTTCAAATTTATTGTTAATCAGTAATTGAGAACGTTTCTAATTGTTGATTTCACTTGTATGACTGCACAGTTTACAATAACATAAATTTAGACGTTTTCTGACGGTTATTTAAATTTATAGGGATAATCAACAATTGAAAACGTTGTCAGTTGCTCATTAACAATAAATTGAAAGGTTAACATAATATTTCATGAGTAAGACTGTACAGCTAATCTTTCAATTTATAATAATTCAGCTTTTAACGTTTTTAATTGTTGGTCATTCAGTATTTGACATATTTAATTGTTGGTCATCCACTATCAATGAAAACTAACCGTCACAAAACATCTATATTGCTGTGATTGTAAGGTGTGCTATCTTACACGAGAAATATTATTTTATCCATTCAAATTTATTGTTATTCAGCAATTGACAACGTTTTTAATTGTTGATTTCACTTGTGTCACTGCACAGTTTACAATAACATAAATTTAGACGTTTTCTGACGGTTATTTAAATTAATAGGGATAATCAACAATTGAAAACGTTGTCAGTTGCTCATTAACAATAAATTGAAAGGTTAACATAATATTTCATGAGTAAGACTGTACAGCTAATCTTTCAATTCATAATAATTCAGCTTTTAACGTTTTTAATCGTTTGTCATCCACTGTAAATGAAAACTAACCGTCACAAAACATCTATATTGCTGTAATTATAAAGGTATGCTGCCTTACACGTGAAATGTTATATCAAAACTTTGAATTGAATAATATTCTGCATTTGGGATCGTTTATAATTGTTGATTATCCCCAAAAAATGAAAACAAACCATCAAAAAACATCTATATTGCTGTGATTGTAAGGTGTGCTTTCTTACACGTGAAATATTGTATCATTACTTTCAATTGATTACTATTCTGCATTTGGGATCGTTTATAATTGTTGATTATCCCCAAAAGATGAAAACTAACCATCAGAAAACATCTATATTGCTGTGTTTGTAAGTAGTGCTGTTTTACACGTGAAATATTATCTTATTCCTTCAAATTTATTGTTAATCAGTAATTGAGAACGTTTCTAATTGTTGATTTCACTTGTATGACAGCACAGTTTACAATAACATAAATTTAGACGTTTTCTGACGTTTATTTAAATTTATAGGGATAATCAACAATTGAAAACGTTGTCAGTTGCTCATTAACAATAAATTGAAAGGATAACATAATATTTCATGAGTAAGACTGTACAGCTAATCTTCCAATTCATAATAATTCAGCTTTTAACGTTTTTAATCGTTTGTCATCCACTAGAAATGAAAACTAACCGTCACAAAACATCTATATTGTTGTGATTATAAAGGTATGCTGCCTTACACGTGAAATGTTATATCAAAACTTTGAATTCAATAATATTCTGCATTTGGGATTGTTTATAATTGTTGATTATCCCCAAAAGATGAAAACTAACCATCAGAAAACATCTATATTGCTGTGTTTGTAAGTAGTGCTGTTTTACACGTGAAATATTATCTTATTCCTTCAAATTTATTGTTAATCAGTAATTGAGAACGTTTCTAATTGTTGATTTCACTTGTATGACTGCACAGTTTACAATAACATAAATTTAGACGTTTTCTGACGTTTATTTAAATTTATAGAGATAATCAACAATTGAAAACGTTGTCAGTTGCTCATTAACAATAAATTGAAAGGTTAACATAATATTTCATGAGTAAGACTGTACAGCTAATCTTCCAATTCATAATAATTCAGCTTTTAACATTTTTAATCGTTTGTCATCCACTATAAATGAAAACTAACCGTCACAAAACATCTATATTGCTGTGATTATAAAGGTATGCTGCCTTACACTTGAAATGTTATATCAAAACTTTGAATTCAATAATATTCTGCATTTGGGATTGTTTATAATTGTTGATTATCCCCAAAAAACGAAAACAAACAATCAAAAAACATCTATATTGCTGTGATTGTAAGGTGTGCTTTCTTACACGTGAAATATTATCTTATTCCTTCAAATTTATTGTTAATCAGTAATTGAGAACGTTTCTAATTGTTGATTTCACTTGTATGACTGCACAGTTTACAATAACAAATTTAGACGTTTTCTGACGTTTATTTAAATTTATAGGGATAATCAACAATTGAACACGTTGTCAGTTGCTCATTAACAATAAATTGAAAGGTTAACATAATATTTCATGAGTAAGACTGTACAGCTAATCTTCCAATTCATAATAATTCAGCTTTTAACGTTTTTAATCGTTTGTCATCCACTATAAATGAAAACTAACCGTCACAAAACATCTATATTGTTGTGATTATAAAGGTATGCTGCCTTACACGTGAAATGTTATATCAAAACTTTGAATTCAATAATATTCTGCATTTGGGATTGTTTATAATTGTTGATTATCCCCAAAAGATGAAAACTAACCAACAGAAAACATCTATATTGCTGTGTTTGTAAGTAGTGCTGTTTTACACGTGAAATATTATCTTATTCCTTCAAATTTATTGTTAATCAGTAATTGAGAACGTTTCTAATTGTTGATTTCACTTGTATGACTGCACAGTTTACAATAACATAAATTTAGACGTTTTCTGACGTTTATTTAAATTTATAGGGATAATCAACAATTGAAAACGTTGTCAGTTGCTCATTAACAATAAATTGAAAGGATAACATAATATTTCATGAGTAAGACTGTACAGCTAATCTTCCAATTCATAATAATTCAGCTTTTAACGTTTTTAATCGTTTGTCATCCACTATAAATGAAAACTAACCGTCACAAAACATCTATATTGTTGTGATTATAAAGGTATGCTGCCTTACACGTGAAATGTTATATCAAAACTTTGAATTCAGTAATATTCTGCATTTGGGATTGTTTATAATTGTTGATTATCCCCAAAAGATGAAAACTAACCATCAGAAAACATCTATATTGCTGTGTTTGTAAGTAGTGCTTTTTTACACGTGAAATATTATCTTATTCCTTCAAATTTATTGTTAATCAGTAATTGAGAACGTTTCTAATTGTTGATTTCACTTGTATGACTGCACAGTTTACAATAACAAATTTAGACGTTTTCTGACGTTTATTTAAATTTATAGGGATAATCAACAATTGAACACGTTGTCAGTTGCTCATTAACAATAAATTGAAAGGTTAACATTATATTTCATGAGTAAGACTGTACAGCTAATCTTCCAATTCATAATAATTCAGCTTTTAACGTTTTTAATCGTTTGTCATCCACTATAAATGAAAACTAACCGTCACAAAACATCTATATTGTTGTGATTATAAAGGTATGCTGCCTTACACGTGAAATGTTATATCAAAACTTTGAATTCAATAATATTCTGCATTTGGGATTGTTTATAATTGTTGATTATCCCCAAAAAATGAAAACAAACCATCAAAAAACATCTATATTGCTGTGTTTGTAAGTAGTGCTTTTTTACACGTGAAATATTATCTTATTCCTTCAAATTTATTGTTAATCAGTAATTGAGAACGTTTCTAATTGTTGATTTCACTTGTATGACTGCACAGTTTACAATAACATAAATTTAGACGTTTTCTGACGTTTATTTAAATTTATAGGGATAATCAACAATTGAAAACGTTGTCAGTTGCTCATTAACAATAAATTGAAAGGTTAACATAATATTTCATGAGTAAGACTGTACAGCTAATCTTCCAATTCATAATAATTCAGCTTTTAACGTTTTTCATCGTTTGTCATCCACTATAAATGAAAACTAACCGTCACAAAACATCTATATTGTTGTGATTATAAAGGTATGCTGCCTTACACGTGAAATGTTATATCAAAACTTTGAATTCAATAATATTCTGCATTTGGGATTGTTTATAATTGTTGATTATCCCCAAAAGATGAAAACTAACCATCAGAAAACATCTATATTGCTGTGTTTGTAAGTAGTGCTGTTTTACACGTGAAATATTATCTTATTCCTTCAAATTTATTGTTAATCAGTAATTGAGAACGTTTCTAATTGTTGATTTCACTTGTATGACTGCACAGTTTACAATAACATAAATTTAGACGTTTTCTTGACGTTTATTTAAATTTATAGGATAATCAACAATTGAAAACGTTGTCAGTTGCTCTCATTAACAATAAATTGAAAGGTTAACATGTAATATTTCATGAGTAAGACTGTACAGCTAATCTTTCCAAATTCATAATAATTGCTTTTTTAACATTTTAATCGTTTGTCATCCACTATAAAATGAAAACTAACCGTCACAAAACATCTATATTGCTGTGATTATAAAGGTATGCTGCCTTACACGTGAAATGTTATATCAAAGCTTTGAATTCAATAATAATATTCTGCATTTGGGATCGTTTTTAATAGTTGATCATCCCCAACAGATGAAAACTAACCATCAGAAAACATTTATATTGCTGTGTTTGTAAGTAGTGCTGTTTTACACGTGAAATATTATCTTATTCCTTCAAATTTATTGTTAATCAGTAATTGAGAACGTTTCTAATTGTTGATTTCACTTGTATGACTCCACAGTTTACAATAACATAAATTTAGACGTTTTCTGACGGTTATTTAAATTTATAGGGATAATCAACAATTGAAAACGTTGTCAGTTGCTCATTAACAATAAATTGAAAGGTTAACATAATATTTCATGAGAAGACTGTAAAGCCAATCTTTCAATTTATAATAATTCAGCTTTTAACGTTTTTAATTGTTGGTCATTCAGTATTTGACATATTTAATTGTTGGTCATCCACTATCAATGAAAACTAACCGTCACAAAACATCTACATTG
>JAHLWY010001423.1:0-20831 GCA_020002185.1 Paraescarpia echinospica | reverse complement strand
CACATATGACTGATGAGTCAAACCCTAAATGTGAGTTACAGATGCTACGAGATCACATTTGACTGATGACTCAAACCCTAAATGTGAGTTATAGTTGCACCGAGATCACATATGACTTACGAGTCAAACCCTAAATGTGAGATATAGTTGCTCCGAGATCAAATATGACTGATGAGTCAAACCATAAACGTGAGATATAGTTGCTAAGAGATCTCATATGACTGATTAGTCAAACCCTAAATGTGAGTTACAGTTGCTCCGAGATCACATATGACTGATGAGTCAAACCCTAAATGTGAGTTATAGTTGCTCCGAGATCACATATGACTGATGAGTCAAACCCAAAATGTGAGTTATAGTTGCTACGAGATCACATATGACTGATGAGTCAAACCCTAAATGTGAGTTATAGTTGCTACGAGATCACATATCACTGATGATTAAAACCCTAAATGTGAGTTATTGTTGCTCCGAGATCACATATGACAGATGAGTCAAACCATATATGTGAGTTATAGTTGCTACGAGATCACATATGTCTGATGAGTCAAACCTTAAATGTGAGTTATAGTTACTACTAGATCACATATGACTGATGAGTCAAACCCTAAATGTGAGTTATACTTACTACGAGATCACATATGACTGATTAGTCAAACCCTAAATGTGAGTTATACTTACTACGAGATCACATATGACTGATGAGTCAAACCCTAAATGTGAGTTATAGTTGCTACGAGATCACATATGACTGATGAGTCAAACCCTAAATGTGAGTTATAGTTGCTACGAGATCACATTTGACTGATGAGTCTAACCCTAAATGTGAGTTACAGTTGCTACGAGATCACATATGACTGATGAGTCAAACCCTAAATGTGAGTTACAGTTGCTACAAGATCACATTTGACTGATGAGTCAAACCCTAAATGTGAGTTACAGTTGCATCGAGATCACATATGACTGATGAGTCAAACCCTAAATGTGAGTTATAGTTGCTACGAGATCACATTTGACTGATGATTCAAACCCTAAATGTGAGTTACAGTTGCTACGAGATCACATATGACTGATGAGTCAAACCCTAAATGTGAGTTACATCTGCTACAAGATCACATTTGACTGATGAGTCAAACCCTAAATGTGATTTATAGTTGCACCGAGATCACATATGACTTACGAGTCAAACCCTAAATGTGAGATATAGTTGCTCCGAGATCAAATATGACTGATGAGTCAAACCATAAACGTGAGATATAGTTGCTAAGAGATCTCATATGACTGATTAGTCAAACCCTAAATGTGAGTTATAGTTGCTCCGAGATCACATATGACTGACGAGCCAAACCCTAAATGTGAGTTATAGTTGCTCCGAGATCACATATGACTGACGAGTCAAACCCTAAATGTGATTTATAGTTGCTACAAGATCACATATGACTGACGAGTCAAACCCTAAATGTGAGTTATAGTTGCTACGAGATCACATATGACTGATGAGTCAAACCCTAAATGTGAGTTATACTTACTACGAGATCACATATGACTGATTAGTCAAACCCTAAATGTGAGTTATAGTTGCTACGAGATCACATATGACTGATGAGTCAAACCCTAAATGTGAGTTATAGTTGCTACAAGACACATTTGACTGAGGAGTCAAACCCTAAATGTGAGTTACATTTGCCATGAGATCATATATGACTGATGAGTCAAACCCTAAACGTGAGTTACAGTTGCTACGAGATCAAATATGACTGATGAGTCAAACCATAAACGTGAGATATAGTTGCTAAGAGATCACATATGACTGATTAGTCAAACCCTAAATGTGAGTTATAGTTTCTCCGAGATCAAATATGACTGAGGAGTCAAACCCTAAATGTGAGATTAAGTTACTCCGAAATCACATATGACTGATAAGTCAAGCCCTAAATGTGAGTTATAGTTGCTCCGAGATCACATATGACTGATGAGTCAAACCCAATATGTGAATTATAGTTGCTACAAGATCACATATGACTGATGAGTCAAATCCTAAATGTGAGTTACAGTTGCTACGATATCACATATGACTGATGAGTCAAACCCTAAATGTGAGTTATAGTTGTTACGAGATCACATTTGACTGATGAGTCAAACCCTAAATGTGAGTTACAGTTGCTACGAGATCACATATGACTGATGAGTCAAACCCTAAATGTGAGTTATAGTTGCTCCGAGATCACATATGACTGACGAATCAAACCTTAAATGTGAGTTATAGTTGTTAAGAGATCACATATGACTGATGAATCAAACCCTAAATGTGAGTTATAGTTGCTACGAGATCACATATGACTGATGAGTCAAACCCTAAATGTGAGGTATAGTTGCTACGAGATCACATATGACTGATGAGTCAAACCGTAAATGTGAGTTATAGTTACTACGAGATCACATATAACTGATGAGTCAAACCCTAAATGTGAGTTATAGTTACTACGAGATCATATATGACTGATTAGTCAAACCATAAATGTGAGTTATAGTTGCTTCGAGATAAAATATGACTGATGAGTCAAACCCTAAATGTGAGTTATAGTTGCTACGAGATCACATATGACTGATGAGTCAAACCCTAAATGTGAGTTATAGTTGCTACGAGATCACATTTGACTGATGAGTCAAACCCTAAATGTGAGTTACAGTTGCTACGAGATCACATATGACTGATGAGTCAAACCCTAAATGTGAGTTACAGTTGCTACGAGATCACATTTGACTGATGAGTCAAACCCTAAATGTGAGTTACAGTTGCATCGAGATCACATATGACTGATGAGTCAAACCCTAAATGTGAGTTATAGTTGCTACGAGATCACATTTGACTGATGAGTCAAACCCTAAATGTGAGTTACAGTTGCTACGAGATCACATATGACTGATGAGTCAAACCCTAAATGTGAGTTACAGCTGCTACAAGATCACATTTGACTGATGAGTCAAACCCTAAATGTGAGTTATAGTTGCACCGAGATCACATATGACTTACGAGTCAAACCCTAAATGTGAGTTATAGTTGCTCCGAGATCACATATGACTGATGAGTCAAACCCAATATGTGAATTATAGTTGCTACGAGATCACATATGACTGATGAGTCAAATCCTAAATGTGAGTTACAGTTGCTACGATATCACATATGACTGATGAGTCAAACCCTAAATGTGAGTTATAGTTGTTACGAGATCACATTTGACTGATGAGTCAAACCCTAAATGTGAGTTACAGTTGCTACGAGATCACATATGACTGATGAGTCAAACCCTAAATGTGAGTTACAGTTGCTACAAGATCACATTTGACTGATTAGTCAAACCCTAAATGTGAGTTACAGTTGCATCGAGATCACATATGACTGATGAGTCAAACCCTAAATGTGAGTTATAGTTGCTCAGAGATCACATATGACTGATTAGTCAAACTCTAAACGTGAGTTATAGTTGCTACGAGATCACATATGACTGATGAGTCAAACCCTTAATGTGAGTTACAGTTGCCCCGAGATCACATATATCTGATGAGTCAAACCCTAAATGTGAGTTATAGTTGCTCCGAGATCTCATATATCTGATGAGTCAAACCCTAAATGTGAGTTATAGTTGCTCCGAGATCACATATGACTGACGAATCAAACCTTAAATGTGAGTTATAGTTGCTAAGAGATCACATATGACTGATGAGTCAAACCCTAAATGTGAGGTATAGTTGCTACGAGATCACATATGACTGATGAGTCAAACCGTAAATGTGAGTTATAGTTACTACGAGATCACATATAACTGATGAGTCAAACCCTAAATGTGAGTTATAGTTACTACGAGATCATATATGACTGATTAGTCAAACCATAAATGTGAGTTATAGTTGCTCCGAGATAAAATATGACTGATGAGTCAAACCCTAAATGTGAGTTATATTTGCTACGAGATCACATATGACTGATGAGTCAAACCCTAAATGTGAGTTATAGTTGCTACGAGATCACATTTGACTGATGAGTCAAACCCTAAATGTGAGTTACAGTTGCTACGAGATCACATATGACTGATGAGTCAAACCCTAAATGTGAGTTACAGTTGCTACAAGATCACATTTGACTGATGAGTCAAACCCTAAATGTGAGTTACAGTTGCATCGAGATCACATATGACTGATGAGTCAAACCCTAAATGTGAGTTATACTTGCTACGAGATCACATTTGACTGATGAGTCAAACCCTAAATGTGAGTTACAGTTGCTACGAGATCACATATGACTGATGAGTCAAACCCTAAATGTGAGTTACATCTGCTACAAGATCACATTTGACTGATGAGTCAAACCCTAAATGTGAGTTATAGTTGCACCGAGATCACATATGACTTACGAGTCAAACCCTAAATGTGAGTTATAGTTGCTCCGAGATCAAATATGACTGATGAGTCAAACCATAAACGTGAGATATAGTTGCTAAGAGATCTCATACGACTGATGAGTCAAACCCTAAATGTGAGTTACAGTTGCTACAAGATCACATTTGACTGTTGAGTCAAACCCTAAATGTGAGTTACAGTTGCATCGAGATCACATATGACTGATGAGTCAAACCCTAAATGTGAGTTATAGTTGCTCAGAGATCACATATGACTGATTAGTCAAACTCTAAACGTGAGTTATAGTTGCTCCGAGATCACATATGACTGATGAGTCAAACCCTTAATGTGAGTTACAGTTGCCCCGAGATCACATATATCTGATGAGTCAAACCCTAAATGTGAGTTATAGTTGCTCCGAGATCTCATATATCTGATGAGTCAAACCCTAAATGTGAGTTATAGTTGCTCCGAGATCACATATGACTGACGAATCAAACCTTAAATGTGAGTTATAGTTGCTAAGAGATCACATATGACTGATGAATCAAACCCTAAATGTGAGTTATAGTTGCTACGAGATCACATATGACTGATGAGTCAAACCCTAAATGTGAGGTATAGTTGCTACGAGATCACATATGACTGATGAGTCAAACCGTAAATGTGAGTTATAGTTACTGCGAGATCACATATAACTGATGAGTCAAACCCTAAATGTGAGTTATAGTTACTACGAGATCATATATGACTGATTAGTCAAACCATAAATGGGAGTTATAGTTGCTTCGAGATAAAATATGACTGATGAGTCAAACCCTAAATGTGAGTTATAGTTGCTACGAGATCACATATGACTGATGAGTCAAACCCTAAATGTGAGTTATAGTTGCTACGAGATCACATATGACTGATGAGTCAAACCCTAAATGTGAGTTACAGTTGCTACGAGATCACATATGACTGATGAGTCAAACCCTAAATGTGAGTTACAGTTGCTACAAGATCACATTTGACTGATGAGTCAAACCCTAAATGTGAGTTACAGTTGCATCGAGATCACATATGACTGATGAGTCAAACCCTAAATGTGAGTTATAGTTGCTACGAGATCACATTTGACTGATGATTCAAACCCTAAATGTGAGTTACAGTTGCTACGAGATCACATATGACTGATGAGTCAAACCCTAAATGTGAGTTACATTTGCTACAAGATCACATTTGACTGATGAGTCAAACCCTAAATGTGAGTTATAGTTGCACCGAGATCACATATGACTTACGAGTCAAACCCTAAATGTGAGTTATAGTTGCTCCGAGATCACATATGACTGATGAGTCAAACCCAATATGTGAATTATAGTTGCTACGAGATCACATATGACTGATGAGTCAAATCCTAAATGTGAGTTACAGTTGCTACGATATCACATATGACTGATGAGTCAAACCCTAAATGTGAGTTATAGTTGTTACGAGATCACATTTGACTGATGAGTCAAACCCTAAATGTGAGTTACAGTTGCATCGAGATCACATATGACTGATGAGTCAAACCCTAAATGTGAGTTATAGTTGCTCAGAGATCACATATGACTGATTAGTCAAACTCTAAACGTGAGTTATAGTTGCTCCGAGATCACATATGACTGATGAGTCAAACCCTTAATGTGAGTTACAGTTGCCCCGAGATCACATATATCTGATGAGTCAAACCCTAAATGTGAGTTATAGTTGCTCCGAGATCTCATATATCTGATGAGTCAAACCCTAAATGTGAGTTATAGTTGCTCCGAGATCACATATGACTGATTAGGCAAACACTAAATGTGAGTTATTGTTGCTATGAGATCACATATGACTGATTAGTCAAACCCTAAATGTGAGTTATATTTTCTCCGAGATAACATATGATTGATGAATCAAACCCTATATGTGAGTTATAGTTGTTACGATATCACATATGATTGATGAGTCAAACCCTAAATGTGAGTTATAATTGCTCTGAGATCACATATAACTGATGAGTCAAACTCTAAATGTGAGTTATAATTGCTCCGAGATCACATATGACTTATGAGTCAACCCCTAAATTTGAGTTATAGTTGCTCAGAGATCACATATGACTGATGAGTCAAACCCTAAATGTAAGTTATAGCTGCTGCGAGATCACATATGACTGATGAGTCAAACCCTAAATATGAGTTATAGTTGCTACGAGATCACATATGATTGATGAGTCAAAACCTAAATGTGAGTTATAGTTGTTACGAGATATCATATGACTGATGAGTCAAACCCTAAATGTGAGTTATAGTTGCTACGAGATCACATATGACTGATGAGTCAAACCATAAATGTGAGTTATAGTTGCTACGAGATCACATATGACTAATGTGTCAAACCCTAAATGTGAGTTATAGTTGCTACGAGATCACATTTGACTGATGAGTCAAACCCTAAATGTGAGTTACAGTTGCTACGAGATCACATATGACTGATGAGTCAAACCCTAAATGTGAGTTACATCTGCTACAAGATCACATTTGACTGATGAGTCAAACCCTAAATGTGAGTTATAGTTGCACCGAGATCACATATGACTTACGAGTCAAACCCTAAATGTGAGATATAGTTGCTCCGAGATCAAATATGACTGATGAGTCAAACCATAAACGTGAGATATAGTTGCTAAGAGATCTCATATGACTGATTAGTCAAACCCTAAATGTGAGTTACAGTTGCTCCGAGATCACATATGACTTATGAGTCAAACCCTAAATGTGAGTTATAGTTGTTCCGAGATCACATATGACTGATGAGTCAAACCCAAAATGTGAGTTATAGTTGCTACGAGATCACATATGACTGATGAGTCAAACCCTAAATGTGAGTTATAGTTGCTACGAGATCACATATCACTGATGATTAAAACCCTAAATGTGAGTTATTGTTGCTCCGAGATCACATATGACACATGAGTCAAACCCTAAATGTGAGGTATAGTTGCTACGAGATCACATATGACTGATGAGTCAAACCGTAAATGTGAGTTATAGTTACTACGAGATCACATATAACTGATGAGTCAAACCCTAAATGTGAGTTATAGTTACTACGAGATCATATATGACTGATTAGTCAAACCATAAATGTGAGTTATAGTTGCTCCGAGATAAAATATGACTGATGAGTCAAACTCTAAATGTGAGTTATAGTTGCTACGAGATCACATATGACTGATGAGTCAAACCCTAAATGTGAGTTATAGTTGCTACGAGATCACATTTGACTGATGAGTCAAACCCTAAATGTGAGTTACAGTTGCTACGAGATCACATATGACTGATGAGTCAAACCCTAAATGTGAGTTACAGTTGCTACAAGATCACATATGACTGATGAGTCAAACCCTAAATGTGAGTTACAGTTGCATCGAGATCACATATGACTGATGAGTCAAACCCTAAATGTGAGTTATAGTTGCTACGAGATCACATTTGACTGATGATTCAAACCCTAAATGTGAGTTACAGTTGCTACGAGATCACATATGACTGATGAGTCAAACCCTAAATGTGAGTTACATCTGCTACAAGATCACATTTGACTGATGAGTCAAACCCTAAATGTGATTTATAGTTGCACCGAGATCACATATGACTTACGAGTCAAACCCTAAATGTGAGATATAGTTGCTCCGAGATCAAATATGACTGATGAGTCAAACCATAAACGTGAGATATAGTTGCTAAGAGATCTCATATGACTGATTAGTCAAACCCTAAATGTGAGTTATAGTTGCTCCGAGATCACATATGACTGACGAGCCAAACCCTAAATGTGAGTTATAGTTGCTACGAGATCACATATGACTGACGAGTCAAACCCTAAATGTGATTTATAGTTGCTACAAGATCACATATGACTGACGAGTCAAACCCTAAATGTGAGTTATAGTTGCTACGAGATCACATATGACTGATGAGTCAAACCCTAAATGTGAGTTATACTTACTACGAGATCACATATGACTGATTAGTCAAACCCTAAATGTGAGTTATAGTTGCTACGAGATCACATATGACTGATGAGTCAAACCCTAAATGTGAGTTATAGTTGCTACAAGACACATTTGACTGAGGAGTCAAACCCTAAATGTGAGTTACATTTGCCATGAGATCATATATGACTGATGAGTCAAACCCTAAACGTGAGTTACAGTTGCTACGAGATCAAATATGACTGATGAGTCAAACCATAAACGTGAGATATAGTTGCTAAGAGATCACATATGACTGATTAGTCAAACCCTAAATGTGAGTTATAGTTTCTCCGAGATCAAATATGACTGAGGAGTCAAACCCTAAATGTGAGATTAAGTTACTCCGAAATCACATATGACTGATAAGTCAAGCCCTAAATGTGAGTTATAGTTGCTCCGAGATCACATATGACTGATGAGTCAAACCCAATATGTGAATTATAGTTGCTACAAGATCACATATGACTGATGAGTCAAATCCTAAATGTGAGTTACAGTTGCTACGATATCACATATGACTGATGAGTCAAACCCTAAATGTGAGTTATAGTTGTTACGAGATCACATTTGACTGATGAGTCAAACCCTAAATGTGAGTTACAGTTGCTACGAGATCACATATGACTGATGAGTCAAACCCTAAATGTGAGTTATAGTTGCTCCGAGATCACATATGACTGACGAATCAAACCTTAAATGTGAGTTATAGTTGTTAAGAGATCACATATGACTGATGAATCAAACCCTAAATGTGAGTTATAGTTGCTACGAGATCACATATGACTGATGAGTCAAACCCTAAATGTGAGGTATAGTTGCTACGAGATCACATATGACTGATGAGTCAAACCGTAAATGTGAGTTATAGTTACTACGAGATCACATATAACTGATGAGTCAAACCCTAAATGTGAGTTATAGTTGCTCCGACATCAAATATGACTGATGAGCCAAACCATAAACGTGAGATATAGTTGCTATGAGATCATATATGACTGATGAGTCAAACCCTAAATGTGAGGTATAGTTGCTACGAGATCACATATGACTGATGAGTCAAACCAGTTTTGATCACATATGACTGAGTCAAACCCTAAATGTGAGTTACAGTTGCTACGAGATCACATATGACTGATGAGTCAAACCCTAAATGTGAGTTACAGTTGCTACAAGATCACATTTGACTGATGAGTCAAACCCTAAATGTGAGTTACAGTTGCATCGAGATCACATATGACTGATGAGTCAAACCCTAAATGTGAGTTATAGTTGCTACGAGATCACATTTGACTGATGAGTCAAACCCTAAATGTGAGTTACAGTTGCTACGAGATCACATATGACTGATGAGTCAAACCCTAAATGTGAGTTACAGCTGCTACAAGATCACATTTGACTGATGAGTCAAACCCTAAATGTGAGTTATAGTTGCACCGAGATCACATATGACTTACGAGTCAAACCCTAAATGTGAGTTATAGTTGCTCCGAGATCACATATGACTGATGAGTCAAACCCAATATGTGAATTATAGTTGCTACGAGATCACATATGACTGATGAGTCAAATCCTAAATGTGAGTTACAGTTGCTACGATATCACATATGACTGATGAGTCAAACCCTAAATGTGAGTTATAGTTGTTACGAGATCACATTTGACTGATGAGTCAAACCCTAAATGTGAGTTACAGTTGCTACGAGATCACATATGACTGATGAGTCAAACCCTAAATGTGAGTTACAGTTGCTACAAGATCACATTTGACTGATGAGTCAAACCCTAAATGTGAGTTACAGTTGCAACGAGATCACATATGACTGATGAGTCAAACCCTAAATGTGAGTTATAGTTGCTCAGAGATCACATATGACTGATTAGTCAAACTCTAAACGTGAGTTATAGTTGCTCCGAGATCACATATGACTGATGAGTCAAACCCTTAATGTGAGTTACAGTTGCCCCGAGATCACATATATCTGATGAGTCAAACCCTAAATGTGAGTTATAGTTGCTCCGAGATCTCATATATCTGATGAGTCAAACCCTAAATGTGAGTTATAGTTGCTCCGAGATCACATATGACTGACGAATCAAACCTTAAATGTGAGTTATATTTGCTAAGAGATCACATATGACTGATGACCCTAAATGTGAGTTGCTACGAGATCACATATGACTGATGAGTCCCTAAATGTGAGGTATAGTTGCTACGAGATCACATATGACTGATGAGTCAAACCGTAAATGTGAGTTATAGTTACTACGAGATCACATATAACTGATGAGTCAAACCCTAAATGTGAGTTATAGTTACTACGAGATCATATATGACTGATTAGTCCAAACCAAATAAATGTGAGTTATAGTTGCTACGAGATCACATATGACTGATGAGTCAAACCCTAAATGTGAGTTATAGTTGCTACGAGATCACATTTGACTGATGAGTCAAACCCTAAATGTGAGTTACAGTTGCTACGAGATCACATATGACTGATGAGTCAAACCCTAAATGTGAGTTACAGTTGCTACAAGATCACATTTGACTGATGAGTCAAACCCTAAATGTGAGTTACAGTTGCATCGAGATCACATATGACTGATGAGTCAAACCCTAAATGTGAGTTATAGTTGCTACGAGATCACATTTGACTGATGAGTCAAACCCTAAATGTGAGTTACAGTTGCTACGAGATCACATATGACTGATGAGTCAAACCCTAAATGTGAGTTACATCTGCTACAAGATCACATTTGACTGATGAGTCAAACCCTAAATGTGAGTTATAGTTGCACCGAGATCACATATGACTTACGAGTCAAACCCTAAATGTGAGTTATAGTTGCTCCGAGATCAAATATGACTGATGAGTCAAACCATAAACGTGAGATATAGTTGCTAAGAGATCTCATACGACTGATGAGTCAAACCCTAAATGTGAGTTACAGTTGCTACAAGATCACATTTGACTGATGAGTCAAACCCTAAATGTGAGTTACAGTTGCATCGAGATCACATATGACTGATGAGTCAAACCCTAAATGTGAGTTATAGTTGCTCAGAGATCACATATGACTGATTAGTCAAACTCTAAACGTGAGTTATAGTTGCTCCGAGATCACATATGACTGATGAGTCAAACCCTTAATGTGAGTTACAGTTGCCCCGAGATCACATATATCTGATGAGTCAAACCCTAAATGTGAGTTATAGTTGCTCCGAGATCTCATATATCTGATGAGTCAAACCCTAAATGTGAGTTATAGTTGCTCCGAGATCACATATGACTGACGAATCAAACCTTAAATGTGAGTTATAGTTGCTAAGAGATCACATATGACTGATGAATCAAACCCTAAATGTGAGTTATAGTTGCTACGAGATCACATATGACTGATGAGTCAAACCCTAAATGTGAGGTATAGTTGCTACGAGATCACATATGACTGATGAGTCAAACCGTAAATGTGAGTTATAGTTACTACGAGATCACATATAACTGATGAGTCAAACCCTAAATGTGAGTTATAGTTACTACGAGATCATATATGACTGATTAGTCAAACCATAAATGTGAGTTATAGTTGCTCCGAGATAAAATATGACTGATGAGTCAAACCCTAAATGTGAGTTATAGTTGCTACGAGATCACATATGACTGATGAGTCAAACCCTAAATGTGAGTTATAGTTGCTACGAGATCACATTTGACTGATGAGTCAAACCCTAAATGTGAGTTACAGTTGCTACGAGATCACATATGACTGATGAGTCAAACCCTAAATGTGAGTTACAGTTGCTACAAGATCACATTTGACTGATGAGTCAAACCCTAAATGTGAGTTACAGTTGCATCGAGATCACATATGACTGATGAGTCAAACCCTAAATGTGAGTTATAGTTGCTACGAGATCACATTTGACTGATGAGTCAAACCCTAAATGTGAGTTACAGTTGCTACGAGATCACATATGACTGATGAGTCAAACCCTAAATGTGAGTTACAGCTGCTACAAGATCACATTTGACTGATGAGTCAAACCCTAAATGTGAGTTATAGTTGCACCGAGATCACATATGACTGACGAGTCAAACCCTAAATGTGAGTTATAGTTGCTCCGAGATCAAATATGACTGATGAGTCAAACCATAAACGTGAGATATAGTTGCTAAGAGATCTCATACGACTGATGAGTCAAACCCTAAATGTGAGTTACAGTTGCTACAAGATCACATTTGACTGATGAGTCAAACACTAAATGTGAGTTACAGTTGCATCGAGATCACATATGACTGATGAGTCAAACCATAAATGTGAGTTATAGTTGCTACGAGATCACATATGACTGACGATTCAAACCCTAAATGTGAGTTATAGTTGCTACGAGATCACATACGACTAAAGAATCAAACCCTAAATGTGAGTTATAGTTGCTACGAGATCACATATGACTGGTGAGTCAAACGCTAAATGTGATTTATAGTTGCTACGAGATCACATATGACTGATGAGTCAAACCCTAAATGTGAGTTATAGTTACTACGAGATCACATATAACTGATGAGTCAAACCCTAATTGTGAGTTATAGTTGCTACGAGATCACGTATGACTGATTAGTCAAACCCAAAATGTGAGTTATAGTTGCTACGAGATCACATTTGCCTGATGAGTCAAACCCTAAATGTGAGTTACAGTTACTCCGAGATCACATATGCCTGATTAGTCAAACACTAAATGTGATTTATAGTTGTTACGAGATCACATATGAGTGATGAGTCAAACCCTAAATGTGAGTTATAATTGGTCCGACATCACATATGACTAATGAGTCAACCCCTAAATGTGAGTTATAGTTGCTACGAGATCACATAAGACTGATGAGTCAAACCCTAATTGTGAGTTATAGTTGCTCCGAGATCAAATATGACTGATGAGTCAAACCCTAAACGTGAGTTATAGTTGTTACGAGATCACATATGACTGATTAGTCAAACCCTAAACGTGAGTTACAGTTGCTACAAGATCACATTTGACTGATGAGTCAAACCCTAAATGTGAGTTACAGTTGCATCGAGATCACATATGACTGATGAGTCAAACCCTAAATGTGAGTTATAGTTGCTACGAGATCACATATGACTGACGATTCAAACCCTAAATGTGAGTTATAGTTGCTACGAGATCACATATGACTAAAGAATCAAACCCTAAATGTGAGTTATAGTTGCTACGAGATCACATATGACTGGTGAGTCAAACGCTAAATGTGATTTATAGTTGCTACGAGATCACATATGACTGATGAGTCAAACCCTAAATGTGAGTTATAGTTACTACGAGATCACATATAACTGATGAGTCAAACCCTAATTGTGAGTTATAGTTGCTACGAGATCACATATGACTGATTAGTCAAACCCAAAATGTGAGTTATAGTTGCTACGAGATCACATTTGCCTGATGAGTCAAACCCTAAATGTGAGTTACAGTTACTCCGAGATCACATATGCCTGATTAGTCAAACACTAAATGTGATTTATAGTTGTTACGAGATCACATATGAGTGATGAGTCAAACCCTAAATGTGAGTTATAATTGGTCCGACATCACATATGACTAATGAGTCAACCCCTAAATGTGAGTTATAGTTGCTACGAGATCACATAAGACTGATGAGTCAAACCCTAAATGTGAGTTATAGTTGCTCCGAGATCAAATATGACTGATGAGTCAAACCCTAAACGTGAGTTATAGTTGTTACGAGATCACATATGACTGATTAGTCAAACCCTAAACGTGAGTTATAGTTGCACCGAGATCACATATGTCTGAGGAATCAAACCCTAAATGTGAGTTACAGTTGCTACGAGATCACATATGACTGATGAGTCAAACCCTAAATGTGAGTTACAGCTGCTACAAGATCACATTTGACTGATGAGTCAAACCCTAAATGTGAGTTATAGTTGCACCGAGATCACATATGACTTACGAGTCAAACCCTAAATGTGAGTTATAGTTGCTCCGAGATCAAATATGACTGATGAGTCAAACCATAAACGTGAGTTACAGTTGCATCGAGATCACATATGACTGATGAGTCAAACCCAATATGTGAATTATAGTTGTTACGAGATCACATATGACTGATGAGTCAAATCCTAAATGTGAGTTACAGTTGCTACGATATCACATATGACTGATGAGTCAAACCCTAAATGTGAGTTATAGTTGTTACGAGATCACATTTGACTGATGAGTCAAACCCTAAATGTGAGTTACAGTTGCTACGAGATCACATATGACTGATGAGTCAAACCCTAAATGTGAGTTACAGTTGCTACAAGATCACATTTGACTGATGAGTCAAACCCTAAATGTGAGTTACAGTTGCATCGAGATCACATATGACTGATGAGTCAAACCCTAAATGTGAGTTATAGTTGCTCAGAGATCACATATGACTGATTAGTCAAACTCTAAACGTGAGTTATAGTTGCTCCGAGATCACATATGACTGATGAGTCAAACCCTTAATGTGAGTTACAGTTGCCCCGAGATAACATATATCTGATGAGTCAAACCCTAAATGTGAGTTATAGTTGCTCCGAGATCTCATATATCTGATGAGTCAAACCCTACATGTGAGTTATAGTTGCTCCGAGATCACATATGACTGACGAATCAAACCTTAAATGTGAGTTATAGTTGCTAAGAGATCACATATGACTGATGAATCAAACCCTAAATGTGAGTTATAGTTGCTATGAGATCACATATGACTGATGAGTCAAACCCTAAATGTGAGGTATAGTTGCTACGAGATCACATATGACTGATGAGTCAAACCCTAAATGTGAGTTATAGTTGCTACGAGATCACATTTGACTGAGGAGTCAAACCCTAAATGTGAGTTACAGTTGCATCGAGATCACATATGACTGATGAGTCAAACCCTAAATGTGAGTTATAGTTGCTACGAGATCACATTTGACTGATGAGTCAAACCCTAAATGTGAGTTACAGTTGCTACGAGATCACATATGACTGATGAGTCAAACCCTAAATGTGAGTTACAGCTGCTACAAGATCACATTTGACTGATGAGTCAAACCCTAAATGTGAGTTATAGTTGCACCGAGATCACATATGACTTACGAGTCAAACCCTAAATGTGAGTTATAGTTGCTCCGAGATCAAATATAACTGATGAGTCAAACCATAAACGTGAGATATAGTTGCTAAGAGATCTCATATGACTGATGAGTCAAACCCTAAATGTGAGTTACAGTTGCTACAAGATCACATTTGACTGATGAGTCAAACCCTAAATGTGAGTTATAGTTGCTACGAGATCACATATGACTGACGATTCAAACCCTAAATGTGAGTTATAGTTGCTACGAGATCACATATGACTAAAGAATCAAACCCTAAATGTGAGTTATAGTTGCTACGAGATCACATATGACTGGTGAGTCAAACGCTAAATGTGATTTATAGTTGCTACGAGATCACATATGACTGATGAGTCAAACCCTAAATGTGAGTTATAGTTACTACGAGATCACATATGACTGATGAGTCAAACCCTAAATGTGAGTTATAGTTGCTACGAGATCACATATGACTGATGAGTCAAACCCTAAATGTGAGTTATAGTTGCTACGAGATCACATTTGACTGATGAGTCAAACCCCTAAATGTGAGTTACAGTTGCTACGAGATCACATATGACTGATGAGTCAAACCCTAAATGTGAGTTGTAGTTGCTCCGAGATCAAATATGACTGATGAGTCAAACCCTAAACGTGAGATATAGTTGTTACGAGATCACATATGACTGATTAGTCAAACCCTAAATGTGAGTTATAGTTGCTCCGAGATCACATATGACTGATGAGTCATACCCTAAACGTGAGTTATAGTTGCTACGAGATCACATATGACTGATTAGTAAAACCCTAAACGTGAGTTATAGTTGCTCCGAGATCACATATGTCTGAGGAATCAAACCCTAAATGTGAGTTTCAGTTTCTCGGAGATCACATATGACTGATGAGTCAAACCCTAAATGTGAGTTATAGTTGCTCCGAGATCACATATGACTGATAAGTCAAGCCCTAAATGTGAGTTATAGTTGCTCCGAGATCACATATGACTGATGAGTCAAACCCAATATGTGAATTATAGTTGCTACGAGATCACATATGACTGATGAGTCAAATCCTAAATGTGAGTTACAGTTGCTACGATATCACATATGACTGATGAGTCAAACCCTAAATGTGAGTTATAGTTGTTACGAGATCACATTTGACTGATGAGTCAAACCCTAAATGTGAGTTACAGTTGCTACGAGATCACATATGATTGATGAGTCAAACCCTAAATGTGAGTTACAGTTGCTACAAGATCACATTTGACTGATGAGTCAAACCCTAAATGTGAGTTACAGTTGCATCGAGATCACATATGACTGATGAGTCAAACCCTAAATGTGAGTTATAGTTGCTCAGAGATCACATATGACTGATGAGTCAAACTCTAAACGTGAGTTATAGTTGCTCCGAGATCACATATGACTGATGAGTCAAACCCTTAATGTGAGTTACAGTTGCCCCGAGATCACATATATCTGATGAGTCAAACCCTAAATGTGAGTTATAGTTGCTCCGAGATCTCATATATCTGATGAGTCAAACCCTAAATGTGAGTTATAGTTGCTCCGAGATCACATATGACTGATTAGGCAAACACTAAATGTGAGTTATTGTTGCTATGAGATCACATATGACTGATTAGTCAAACCCTAAATGTGAGTTATATTTTCTCCGAGATAACATATGATTGATGAATCAAACCCTATATGTGAGTTATAGTTGTTACGATATCACATATGATTGATGAGTCAAACCCTAAATGTGAGTTATAATTGCTCCGAGATCACATATAACTGATGAGTCAAACTCTAAATGTGAGTTATAATTGCTCCGAGATCACATATGACTTATGAGTCAACCCCTAAATTTGAGTTATAGTTGCTCAGAGATCACATATGACTGATGAGTCAAACCCTAAATGTAAGTTATAGCTGCTGCGAGATCACATATGACTGATGAGTCAAACCCTAAATATGAGTTATAGTTGCTACGAGATCACATATGACTGAGGAGTCAAAACCTAAATGTGAGTTATAGTTGCTACGAGATCACATATGACTGATGGCTCAAACCCTAAATGTGAGTTATAGTTGCTACGAGATCTCATATGACTGTTGAGTCAAACCCTATATGTAAGTTATAGTTGCTCCGAGATCACATATGACTGATGAGTCAAACCCTAAATGTGAGTTATAGTTGCTACGAGATCACATTTGACTGATGAGTCAAACCCTAAATGTGAGTTACAGTTGCTACGAGATCACATATGACTGATGAGTCAAACCCTAAATATGAGTTACATCTGCTACAAGATCACATTTGACTGATGAGTCAAACCCTAAATGTGAGTTATAGTTGCACCGAGATCAAATATGACTGATGAGTCAAACCATAAACGTGAGATATAGTTGCTAAGAGATCTCATATGACTGATTAGTCAAACCCTAAATGTGAGTTATAGTTGCTCCGAGATCACATATGACTGACGAGCCAAACCCTAAATGTGAGTTATAGTTGCTCCGAGATCACATATGACTGACGAGTCAAACCCTAAATGTGATTTATAGTTGCTACAAGATCACATATGACTGACGAGTCAAACCCTAAATGTGAGTTATAGTTGCTACGAGATCACATATGACTGATGAGTCAAACACTAAATGTGAGTTATACTTACTACGAGATCACATATGACTGATTAGTCAAACCCTAAATGTGAGTTATAGTTGCTACGAGATCACATATGACTGATGAGTCAAACCCTAAATGTGAGTTATAGTTGCTACGAGACACATTTGACTGAGGAGTCAAACCCTAAATGTGAGTTACATTTGCCATGAGATCATATATGACTGATGAGTCAAACCCTAAACGTGAGTTACAGTTGCTACGAGATCAAATATGACTGATGAGTCAAACCATAAACGTGAGATATAGTTGCTAAGAGATCACATATGACTGATTAGTCAAACCCTAAATGTGAGTTATAGTTTCTCCGAGATCAAATATGACTGAGGAGTCAAACCCTAAATGTGAGATTAAGTTGCTCCGAAATCACATATGACTGATAAATCAAGCCCTAAATGTGAGTTATAGTTGCTACGAGATCACATATGACTGATGAGTCAAACCCAATATGTGAATTATAGTTGCTACGAGATCACATATGACTGATGAGTCAAATCCTAAATGTGAGTTACAGTTGCTACGATATCACATATGACTGATGAGTCAAACCCTAAATGTGAGTTATATTTGTTACGAGATCACATTTGACTGATGAGTCAAACCCTAAATGTGAGTTACAGTTACTACGAGATCACATATGACTGATGAGTCAAACCCTAAATGTGAGTTACAGTTGCTACAAGATCACATTTGACTGATGAGTCAAACCCTAAATGTGAGTTACAGTTGCATCGAGATCACATATGACTGATGAGTCAAACCCTAAATGTGAGTTATAGTTGCTCAGAGATCACATATGACTGATTAGTCAAACTCTAAACGTGAGTTATAGTTGCTCCGAGTTCACATATGACTGATGAGTCAAACCCTTAATGTGAGTTACAGTTGCCCCGAGATCACATATATCTGATGAGTCAAACCCTAAATGTGAGTTATAGTTGCTCCGAGATCTCATATATCTGATGAGTCAAACCCTAAATGTGAGTTATAGTTGCTCCGAGATCACATATGACTGACGAATCAAACCTTAAATGTGAGTTATAGTTGCTAAGAGATCACATATGACTGATGAATCAAACCCTAAATGTGAGTTATAGTTGCTACGAGATCACATATGACTGATGAGTCAAACCCTAAATGTGAGGTATAGTTGCTACGAGATCACATATGACTGATGAGTCAAACCGTAAATGTGAGTTATAGTTACTACGAGATCACATATAACTGATGAGTCAAACCCTAAATGTGAGTTATAGTTACTACGAGATCATATATGACTGATTAGTCAAACCATAAATGTGAGTTATAGTTGCTCCGAGATAAAATATGACTGATGAGTCAAACCCTAAATGTGAGTTATAGTTGCTACGAGATCACATATGACTGATGAGTCAAACCCTAAATGTGAGTTATAGTTGCTACGAGATCACATTTGACTGATGAGTCAAACCCTAAATGTGAGTTACAGTTGCTACGAGATCACATATGACTGATGAGTCAAACCCTAAATGTGAGTTACAGTTGCTACAAGATCACATTTGACTGATGAGTCAAACCCTAAATGTGAGTTACAGTTGCATCGAGATCACATATGACTGATGAGTCAAACCCTAAATGTGAGTTATAGTTGCTACGAGATCACATTTGACTGATGAGTCAAACCCTAAATGTGAGTTACAGTTGCTACGAGATCACATATGACTGATGAGTCAAACCCTAAATGTGAGTTACAGCTGCTACAAGATCACATTTGACTGATGAGTCAAACCCTAAATGTGAGTTATAGTTGCACCGAGATCACATATGACTTACGAGTCAAACCCTAAATGTGAGTTATAGTTGCTCCGAGATCAAATATGACTGATGAGTCAAACCATAAACGTGAGATATAGTTGCTAAGAGATCTCATACGACTGATGAGTCAAACCCTAAATGTGAGTTACAGTTGCTACAAGATCACATTTGACTGATGAGTCAAACACTAAATGTGAGTTACAGTTGCATCGAGATCACATATGACTGATGAGTCAAACCATAAATGTGAGTTATAGTTGCTACGAGATCACATATGACTGACGATTCAAACCCTAAATGTGAGTTATAGTTGCTACGAGATCACATACGACTAAAGAATCAAACCCTAAATGTGAGTTATAGTTGCTACGAGATCACATATGACTGGTGAGTCAAACGCTAAATGTGATTTATAGTTGCTACGAGATCACATATGACTGATGAGTCAAACCCTAAATGTGAGTTATAGTTACTACGAGATCACATATAACTGATGAGTCAAACCCTAATTGTGAGTTATAGTTGCTACGAGATCACGTATGACTGATTAGTCAAACCCAAAATGTGAGTTATAGTTGCTACGAGATCACATATGCCTGATGAGTCAAACCCTAAATGTGAGTTACAGTTACTCCGAGATCACATATGCCTGATTAGTCAAACACTAAATGTGATTTATAGTTGTTACGAGATCACATATGAGTGATGAGTCAAACCCTAAATGTGAGTTATA
>JAHLWY010001422.1:0-20834 GCA_020002185.1 Paraescarpia echinospica | reverse complement strand
TATGCATCTATCATTGCAAATATCTGTGCATCTACCAATGCATATATCTATGCATCTATCATTGCATACATCTGTGCATCTATCATTGCATATATCTATGCATCTATCATTGCATATATCTGTGCATCTATCATTGCATATATTTATGCATCTATCAATGCATATATCTATGCATCTATCATTGCATACATCTGTGCATCTATCTATGCATCTATCATTGCATATATCTGTGCATTTATCATTACATACATCTGTGCATCTATCATTGCATATATCTATGCATCTATCATTGCATATATCTGTGCATCTATCATTGCATATATCTATGCATCTATCATTGCATATATTTGTGCGTCTATCATTGCATATACATATATGCATATATCTGTGCATCTATCATTGCATACATCTATGCATCTATCATTGCATATATCTGTGCATCTATCATTGCATATATATGTGCATCTATCACTGCATATATCTATGCATCTATCACTGCATATATCTATGCATCTATCATTGCATATATCTGTGCATCTATCATTGCATATATATCTATGCATCTATTTATGTACACACGTATATATATATATGCATGAATATCAAGTAAAATAGAGACAAAACCACACCTTGCTTCACTCCATTAGTAGTGGAGAATTACAATGACACTGGATTGTTCCATGGTATGTCTAAATGTTGGTTATATGAAGGGAACCTCTAAAGGGATTAGTGTACATATAAAGTAAACCTCTAAAGGGATTAGTTTACATATAAAGTAAACCTCTAAAGGGATTAGTATACATATAAAGTAACTCTAATTAGCAGTAGATTCGTTCCTTTATACATCAATAAATAAATAAGTTCAAAATAATTTACTTTATAAAAAGCCCCTTGTAGCATCTATTATGCAGGAAATGTAACACTTTATTAAATAAATTACACAAATTGTTCAGCTGAATTAAAACCCTAAAAAATGCAGAATTCTGCTGTCATAATGCAATGCGCATGTAACTCACCACATCAATCTCGGTGTTGGAATGTCCCATGTTGGCGACAATACAGCCGTTCTTCATACGGTCCATGTGTTCTCTTGTCACCACACTCTTGTTACCTACAAACACAGTGTCGTCACATGTCACAACAGCACACCCTCATCATCACTCTTGTTGCCTACAAACACAGTGTTGTCACATGTCACAATAGCACTCCCACATCATCACTCTTGTTACCTACAAACACAGTGTTGTCACACGTCACAACAGCATACCCACATCATCACTCTTGTTACCTACAAACACAGTGTTGTCACACGTCACAACAGCATACCCACATCATCACTCTTGTTACCTACAAATACAGTGTCGTCACACGTCACAACAGCACACCCACATCATCACTCTTGTTACCTACAAACACAGTGTTGTCACACGTCACAACAGCATCAACAGCATACCCACATCATCACTCTTGTTACCTACAAACACAGTGTTGTCACATGTCACAATAGCACACCCACATCATCACTCTTGTTGCCTACAAACACAGTGTTGTCACATGTCACAACAGCACACCCACATCATCAATCTTGTTACCTACAAACACAGTGTTGTCACATGTCACAACAGCATACCCACATCATCACTCTTGTTGCCTACAAACACAGTGTTGTCACATGTCACAACAGCATACCCACATCATCACTCTTGTTACCTACAAACACAGTGTTGTCACATGTCACAACAGCACACCCACATCATCACTCTTGTTGCCTACAAACACAGTGTTGTCACATGTCACAACAGCATACCCACATCATCACTCTTGTTACCTACAAACACAGTGTTGTCACATGTCACAATAGCACTCCCACATCATCACTCTTGTTGCCTACAAACACAGTGTTGTCACATGTCACAACAGCATACCCACATCATCACTCTTGTTACCTACAAACACAGTGTTGTCACATGTCACAATAGCACTCCCACATCATCACTCTTGTTGCCTACAAACACAGTGTTGTCACATGTCACAACAGCATACCCACATCATCACTCTTGTTACCTACGAACACAGTGTTGTCACACGTCACAACAGCACACCCACATCATCGCTCTTGTTTCCTACAAACACAGTGTTGTCACACGTCACAACAGCACACCCACATCATCAATCTTGTTACCTACAAACTCAGTGTTGTCACATATCACAACAGCATACCCACATCATCACTCTTGTTACCTACAAATACAGTGTTGTTACACGTCACAACAGCACACCCACATCATCAATCTTGTTTCCTACAAACACAGTGTTGTCACATGTCACAACAGCACTCCCACATCATCACTCTTGTTACCTACAAATACAGTGTTGTCACACGTCACAATAGCACACCCACATCATCAATCTTGTTACCTACAAACACAGTGTTGTCACACGTCACAACAGCACACCCACATCATCGATCTTGTTACCTACAAACAGTGTTGTCACACGTCACAACAGCACACCCACATCATCAATCTTGTTACCTACAAACACAGTGTTGTCACATGTCACAACAGCATACCCACATCATCAATCTTGTTACCTACAAACTCAGTGTTGTCACATATCACAACAGCATATCCACATCATCACTCTTGTTACCTACAAATACAGTGTTGTCACACGTCACAACAGCACACCCACATCATCAATCTTGTTGCCTACAAACACAGTGTTGTCACATGTCACAACAGCATACCCACATCATCACTCTTGTTACCTACAAACACAGTGTTGTCACATGTCACAACAGCACTCCCACATCATCACTCTTGTTGCCTACAAACACAGTGTTGTCACATGTCACAACAGCATACCCACATCATCACTCTTGTTACCTACAAATACAGTGTTGTCACACGTCACAACAGCACACCCACATCATCAATCTTGTTTCCTACAAACACAGTGTTGTCACACGTCACAACAGCACTCCCACATCATCACTCTTGTTACCTACAAATACAGTGTTGTCACACGTCACAATAGCACACCCACATCATCAATCTTGTTACCTACAAACACAGTGTTGTCACACGTCACAACAGCACACCCACATCATCAATCTTGTTACCTACAAACAGTGTTGTCACACGTCACAACAGCACACCCACATCATCAATCTTGTTACCTACAAATACAGTGTTGTCACACATCACAACAGCACACCCACATCATCAATCTTGTTTCCTACAAACACAGTGTTGTCACACGTCACAACAGCACTCCCACATCATCACTCTTGTTACCTACAAATACAGTGTTGTCACACGTCACAATAGCACACCCACATCATCAATCTTGTTACCTACAAACACAGTGTTGTCACACATCACAACAGCACACCCACATCATCAATCTTGTTACCTACAAACAGTGTTGTCACACGTCACAACAGCACACCCACATCATCAATCTTGTTACCTACAAACACAATGTTGTCACATATCACAACAGCATACCCACATCATCTCTTGTTACCTACAAATACAGTGTTGTCTCACGTCACAACAGCACACCCACATCATCACTCTTGTTACCTACAAACACAGTGTTGTCACACGTCACAATAGCACACCCACATCATCACTCGTTACCTACAAACACAGTGTTGTCACACATCACAACAGCACACCCACATCATCAATCTTGTTACCTACAAACACAGTGTTGTCACATGTCACAACAGCATACCCACATCATCACTCTTGTTACCTACAAACACAGTGTTGTCACACGTCACAACAGCACACCCACATCATCACTCTTGTTACCTACGAACACAGTGTTGTCACACGTCACAACAGCACACCCACATCATCGCTCTTGTTTCCTACAAACACAGTGTTGTCACACGTCACAACAGCACACCCACATCATCAATCTTGTTACCTACAAACACAGTGTTGTCACACATCACAACAGCACACCCACATCATCACTCTTGTTACCTACAAATACAATGTTGTCACACGTCACAACAGCACACCCACATCATCAATCTTGTTACCTACAAACACAGTGTTGTCACAACAATATACACAGACAGGTGATAATTATTAACATGCAAGTAGGTGTGTTTCATGGAGAAATGCCACCATTTGAATTGTAACAGAAATATATGTTTGAACATTTTTAGGTTTGGAGTATATTCAGTGAATGAACAGTTTATGAATGAAAGTTTATTCAGCAACAACAACATAATACATGAGGTGTTGTTGGTGCTGTTGAAGAGACATACCTGAAGTCATGTGACTTATGAGGGAATGTACTCTTCTCGAACTATCTGTTGACAACTGAATTCTAGATTGCCTGACCCTTCTGTGTTTTTCTGAGGATTTAAGAAATTAGGAGCACTAGAAGTTCTCTTTATTTGTGTTATTGTACGTGTTTGTGACTGAAAGAAGAATCAACAGAAACAGAACCAGTCAGAATCATGCTTCATGTTGTCTTTCTATGTGTGGATTAAGATTTTGTTGTCTGTAAAATTGACTATTTTAGCATAGATGAACAAACGTTAGACTTTACAAGCGAGGCATATAAAATACAACGGGAGGTGAAGTCAGCGAGAAGTTGTAAAGACAAGTGAGACGGTCAGAAGGAAAGGTTTGACACAATGAGAGATGTGACTTTGAGCCTTGCACCCAATGACATGATAACAGACTCACTGAGTGACCTACCTGTACAGGTGATGACAAGGTCAGTGGTGCGTGCAATCTCCGACATCTTCACCACTCGGAACCCATCCATACTACAAACAACCAAAGATTTTTTTAATTTTAATTTTATCCATGTATAATTCAATTGTCATATAAGCATGTCCAATAAAATATAGAGGGCATTTAACAGGATTTAACAAGATTGCCACCCAGAGAATTAACTCTAGATGGCAGGTGGACAAGGAAGCCCTTTGGCTTATAGAGTCCAACCCTTTTTATTTAAGTGTATCCTGCCCTTCTGAGGTTCGTGTTGATTTTATTTTTAAACATATTCATGCTACTAGCACCCACACAATCAGCAAATAATATGTTCCATTCATTTATAGTCCTTTGTGAAAATGAGAACTTTCTTATATTTAATCTACACTAATCCTTTACTAACGTAACTTCATGTCCTCTAGTCCTTCTATTTTTGTTAACTGATGAAAAAATATTTCTATCAATAATTTGATAACCATTCCATATTTTAAACACTTCTATCTGATCTCCTCTCAATCTCCTGGTCTCTAGAGTTGTTAAACCACATTCTTTTAGGCATATTTCGTAACTAAGATCCCTCAGTTTTGGTATCATTTTAGTTGCTCTCCTCTGTACTCTTCCTAGCATATCTATGTCCTTCCTGTGATATGGCCTCCACGCTTGAATACAATATTCTAAATGAGGCCTAACTATTGTTTTGTACAGCGACAGTATTAGTTCTTTTTCCTTGTACGCTATATTTCACCTAATTAATCCAAGGATTTGATTTGATAGTTTGGGCGGAATCCCATCCACTCCAGGTGATTTATTATCCTTCATAGCCCTTATTTTTTTAGCTACCATTTCCAGGGTTACAATTAATTGTCCTAAATAGTCTGAATCTGCCCCCTTGAACTTAGCCTCTGGTACAGGCAGTGAACTAATATCTTCACTAGTAAACATTAAAATTAAAATACTCATTCAGGCCTTCTGCCAGTAAGAATCCCTCTGATATTATATTTCCAGCACTATTTTCTAGAGGACCGACCTTATCCTGAAATTTCTGTTTGCTCCGAACATATACATAAAAACTCTTGCATAAAAACTCTTGCTGTCATGTTTTATATTACAAGCTAGTTTTTATTCATAGCTTCTCTTTGAATTTATAATTTCATTTGTAGCTTGGTTAAGTGCTCCTTTATAAATGTTGTAGTCTTCATCATTTCCAGTACATCGATATGATTTCCACATCATTTGTTTGTACATAATTTTTGTAATGGATTCTTTCGATAAGTGTTTCTTTGTGGACCGTTTCCCTTGCTTTTTCAAGGGAACAAATTTATCGACGATGCACTCAATTTCACTCCTTAAGATATTCCAAAATTCTGTTGCTGTCTTATTCTTCAGTGTTTTAGTCCAGTCTATCTTTGCAAAATGTTTTTGACAACCTAACATAAAACAAAGACACCTTGTGATGGCTCCCCCTTCAATAACATAAACAAACAGACAACTTGTGATGGCTCCCCCCTCAATAACATCAACAAACAAAGACACCTAATGATGGCTCCCCCTTCAATAACATCAACAAACAAAGACACCTAATGATGGCTCCCCCCTCAATAACATCATCAAACAAAGACACCTAGTGATGGCTCCCCCTTCAATAACATCAACAAACAAAGACACCTAATGATGGCTCCCCCTTCAATAACATCAACAAACAAAGACACCCTTGTGATGGCTCCCCCTTCAATAACATAAACAAACAAAGACACCTTGTGATGGCTCCCCCTTCAATAACATCATCAAACAAAGACACCTAGTGATGGCTCCCCCTTCTATAACATCATCAATCAAAGACACCTTGTGATGACTCTCCCTTCAATAACATCAACAAACAAAGACAAATGGTGATGGCTCCCCCTTCAATAACATCATCAATCAAAGACACCTAGTGATGGCTCCCCCTTCAATAACATCAACAAACAAAGACACCTTGTGATGGCTCCCCCTTCAATAACATCATCAATCAAAGACACCTAGTGATGGCTCCCCTTCTATAACATCATCAATCAAAGACACCTTGTGATGGCTCCCCCCTCAATAACATCAACAAACAAAGACACCTAATGATGGCTCCCCCTTCAATAACATCAACAAAGACACCCTTGTGATGGCTCCCCCTTCAATAACATAAACAAACAAAGACACCTTGTGATGGCTCCCCCTTCAATAACATCATCAAACAAAGACACCTAGTGATGGCTCCCCCTTCTATAACATCATCAATCAAAGACACCTTGTGATGACTCTCCCTTCAATAACATCAACAAACAAAGACAAATGGTGATGGCTCCCCCTTCAATAACATCATCAATCAAAGACACCTAGTGATGGCTCCCCCTTCAATAACATCAACAAACAAAGACACCTTGTGATGGCTCCCCCTTCAATAACATCATCAATCAAAGACACCTTGTGATGGCTCCCCCTTCAATAACATCAACAAACAAAGACACCTAATGATGGCTTCCCCTTCAATAACATCATCAATCAAAGACACCTTGTGATGGCTCCCCCTTCAATAACATCAACAAAAAAAGACACCTAGTGATGGCTTCCCCTTCAATAACATCATCAATCAAAGACACCTTGTGATGGCTCCCCCTTCAATAACATCAACAAACAAAGACACCTAGTGATGGCTTCCCCTTCAATAACATCATCAATCAAAGACACCTTGTGATGGCTCCTCCTTCAATAACATCAACAAACAAAGACACCTAGTGATGGCTCCCCCTTCAATAACATCATCAATCAAAGACACCTTGTGATGGCTCCCCCTTCTATAACATCATCAATCAAAGACACCTTGTGATGGCTCCCCCTTCAATAACATCATCAATCAAAGACACCTTGTGATGGCTCCCCCTTCAATAACATCATCAATCAAAGACACCTTGTGATGGCTTCCCCTTCAATAACATCATCAAACAAAGACACCTAGTGATGGCTCCCCCTTCAATAACATCAACAAACAAAGACACCTAGTGATGGCTCCCCCTTCAATAACATCAACAAACAAAGACACCTTGTAATGGCTCCCCCTTCTATAACATCAACAAACAAAGACACCTAGTGATGGCTCCCCCTTCAATAACATCAACAAACAAAGACACCTTGTAATGGCTCCCCCTTCAATAACATCAACAAACAAAGACACCTAGTGATGGCTCCCCCTTCAATAACATCAACAAACAAAGACACCTTGTGATGGCTCCTCCTTCAATAACATAACCAAACAAAGACACCTTGTAATGGCTCCCCCTTCAATAACATCAACAAACAAAGACACCTTGTAATGGCTCCCCCTTCAATAACATCAACAATCAAAGACACCTTGTAATGGCTTCCCCTTCAATAACATAACCAAACAAAGACACCTAGTGATGGCTCCCCCTTCAATAACATCATCAATCAAAGACACCTTGTGATGGCTCCCCCTTCAATAACATCATCAATCAAAGACACCTTGTGATGGCTTCCCCTTCAATAACATCATCAAACAAAGACACCTAGTGATGGCTCCCCCTTCAATAACATCAACAAACAAAGACACCTAGTGATGGCCCCCCTCAAATAACTTCATCAATCAAAGACACCTTGTGATGGCTCCCCCTTCAATAACATCATCAATCAAAGACACCTTGTGATGGCTCCCCCTTCTATAACATCATCAATCAAAGACACCTTGTGATGGCTCCCCCTTCAATAACATCATCAATCAAAGACACCTTGTGATGGCTCCCCCTTCAATATCATCAACAAACAAAGACACCTTGTGATGGCTCCCCCTTCAATAACATCAACAAACAAAGACACCTAGTGATGGCTCCTCCTTCAATAACATAACCAAACAAAGACACCTAGTGATGGCTCCCCCTTCAATAACATCAACAAACAAAGACACCTTGTGATGGCTCCCCCTTCAATATCATCAACAAACAAAGACACCTAGTGATGGCTCCCCCTTCAATATCATCAACAAACAAAGACACCTTGTGATGGCTCCCCCTTCAATAACATCAACAAACAAAGACACCTTGTGATGGCTCCCCCTTCAATAACATCAACAAACAAAGACACCTAGTGATGGCTCCCCCTTCAATAACATCAACAAACAAAGACACCTTGTGATGGCTCCCCCTTCAATATCATCAACAAACAAAGACACCTAGTGATGGCTCCCCCTTCAATATCATCAACAAACAAAGACACCTTGTGATGGCTCCCCCTTCAATAACATCAACAAACAAAGACACCTTGTGATGGCTCCTCCTTCAATAACATAACCAAACAAAGACACCTTGTGATGGCTCCTCCTTCAATAACATAACCAAACAAAAACACATAGTGATGGCCCCCCCTTCAATAACATCATCAATCAAAGACACCTTGTGATGGCTCCCCCTTCTATAACATCATCAATCAAAGACACCTTGTGATGGCTCCCCCTTCAATAACATCATCAATCAAAGACACCTTGTGATGGCTTCCCCTTCAATAACATCATCAAACAAAGACACCTAGTGATGGCTCCCCCTTCAATAACATCAACAAACAAAGACACCTAGTGATGGCCCCCCTCCAATAACTTCATCAATCAAAGACACCTTGTGATGGCTCCCCCTTCAATAACATCATCAAACAAAGACACCTAGTGATGGCTCTCCCTTTAATAACATCAACAAACAAAAACACATAGTGATCCCCCTTCAATAACATCATCAATCAAAGACACCTTGTGATGGCTCCCCCTTCAATAACATCATCAATCAAAGACACCTACTGATGGCTTCCCCTTCTATAACATCATCAATCAAAGACACCTAGTGATGGCTTCCCCTTCTATAACATCATCAATCAAAGACACCTAGTGATGGCTCCCCCTTCAATAACATCATCAATCAAAGACACCTTGTGATGGCTCCCCCTTCAATAACATCATCAATCAAAGACACCTTGTGATGGCTCCCCCTTCAATAACATCATCAATCAAAGACACCTAGTGATGGCTTCCCCTTCTATAACATCATCAATCAAAGACACCTTGTGATGGCTCCCCCTTCAATAACATCATCAATCAAAGACACCTTGTGACGGCTTCCCCTTCAATAACATCATCAAACAAAGACACCTAGTGATGGCTCCCCCTTCAATAACATCAACAAACAAAGACACCTAGCAATGGCTCCCCTTTCAATAACATCATCAAACAAAGACACCTAGTGATGGCTCCCCCTTCAATAACATCAACAAACAAAGACACCTTGTGATGGCCCCCCTTCAATAACATCATCAATCAAAGACACCTTGTGATGGCTCCCTCTTCAGTAACATCATCAATCAAAGACACCTTGTGATGGCTCCCCCTTCAATAACATCAACAAACAAAGACACCTTGTGATGGCTCCCCCTTCAATAACATCAACAAACAAAGACACCTAGTGATGGCTCCCCCTTCTAACATCATCAATCAAAGACACCTTGTGATGGCTCCCCCTTCAATAACATCATCAATCAAAGACACCTTGTGATGGCTCCCCCTTCAATAACATCAACAAACAAAGACACCTTATGATGGCTCCCCCTTCAATAACATCAACAAACAAAGACACCTAGTGATGGCTCCCCTTCAATAACATCAACAAACAAAGACACCTTGTGATGGCTCCCCCTTCAATAACATCAACAAACAAAGACACCTTGTGATGGCTCCCCCTTCAATAACATCAACAAACAAAGACACCTAGTGATGGCTCCCCCTTCTATAACATCATCAATCAAAGACACCTTGTGATGGCCCCCCTTCAATAACATCATCAATCAAAGACACCTTGTGATGGCTCCCCCTTCAATAACATCATCAAACAAAGACACCTAGTGATGGCTCCCCTTCAATAACATCAACAAACATAGACACCTAGTGATGGCTCCCCCTTCAATAACATCAACAAACAAAGACACCTTGTGATGGCTCCCCCTTCAATAACATAACCAAACAAAGACACCTTGTGATGGCTCTCCCTTCAATAACATCATCAATCAAAGACACCTAGTGATGGCTCCCCCTTCAATAACATCAACAAACAAAGACACCTAGTGATGGCTCCCCCTTCAATAACATCAACAAACAAAGACACCTAGTGATGGCTCTCCCTTCAATAACATCATCAATCAAAGACACCTTGTGATGGCTCCCCCTTCAATAACATCATCAATCAAAGACACCTAGTGATGTCTCCCACTTCAATAACATCAACAAACAAAGACACCTAGTGATGGCTCCCCCTTCAATAACATCAACAAAAACAAAGACACCTTGTGATGGCTCCCCCTTCAATAACATCATCAATCAAAGACACCTAGTGATGGCTCCCCCTTCAATAACATCAACAAACAAAGACACCTAGTGATGGCTCTCCCTTCAATAACATCATCAATCAAAGACACCTTGTGATGGCTCCCCCTTCAATACACATCAATCAAAGACACCTAGTGATGGCTCCCCCTTCAATAACATCATCAATCAAAGACACCTTGTGATGGCTCCCCCTTCAATAACATCATCAATCAAAGACACCTGGCTCCCCCTTCAATAACATCATCAATCAAAGACACCTTGTGATGGCTCCCCCTTCAATAACATCATCAATCAAAGACACCTAGTGATGGCTCCCCCTTCAATAACATCATCAATCAAAGACACCTTGTGATGGCTCCCCCTTCAATAACATCATCAATCAAAGACACCTTGTGACGGCTCCCCCTTCAATAACATCATCAATCAAAGACACCTTGTGACGGCTCCCCCTTCAGTTATGATGGAGGACTACTTTATCTATTTGCTATTCTATCCATGTCTACTATTGCAATATTATAACAACAGTACAGTGGAAAGTGGAATCTCACTATTATGGTCACCCTGAGGACAGTACAGTGGAAAATGGAATCTCACTATTATGGTCACCCTGAGGACAGTACAGTGGAAACTGGAATCTCACTATTGTGGTCATCCTGAGGACAGTGCAGTGATAACTGGAATCTCACTATTATGGTCACCCTGAGGACAGTACAGTGGAAACTGGAATCTCACTATTATTGTTACCCTGAGGACAGTACAGTGGAAACTGGAATCTCACTATTGTGGTCATCCTGAGGACAGTGCAGTGGAAACTGGAATCTCACTATTATTGTCACCCCGAGGACAGTGCAGTGAGAACTGGAATCTCACTATTATGGTCACCTTGAGGACAGTGTAGTGGAAACTGGAATCTCACTATTATGGTCACCATGAGGACAGCGCAGTGGAAACTGGAATCTCACTATTATGGTCACCATGAGGACATTGTAGTGTAAACTGGAATCTCACTATTATGGTCACCCTGAGGACTTGCCAAAATGACCTAAATAATGAGGTGATCGCATTAGTGGAACAAATTTCTAATTAAAAAATAAATAAATTAGGACTGTTCTAGGGTGACCATAACTGCAGTGGATGTATTACCAAGATCAATAAAAACGAGGTAATAGTAATGTAGCTGTTGCCAATAGCGAGCCCTAACACTCACCAGGCCTGAAGTGCACAGATGGGGTCGATCTCTGTCACATTGACAACGGCACCAAGGCCTTTGAGGGCAGCACAGCAACCCTTGCCAACCTGCAATAGAAACAAACATACAGTTTCATTGCCACATATGTTGCCGTGGTGTCTACCTATACCAATAAATAGTAAGTATTTTATTAATTTATATCATGTTTTATGTATTACACAGCTAAGAAAATAATTATTTAAATGTCTTTTTAAAGATTTTATCTAAATGCGACAATGGCTACCATCAACACAAATACAAAAACTGAGCACACGTCTTAGTTTATGCATCAACCTCTCCAAGCAGCAACTAAAGACAAATTGAGCAATAACTCTACTTTGAAAAACTGCATTGCCAGCAAACAATTACCAAGGAATCCCAATCAATCAAACCGGAGTGAAAAACCGCACAGCCGCCTAGCCAGCCGCCTACCCGTGGATGATAAAGATGTTAATGGACTGCAGACATTATAACACAATACCAATATAGACTGGCTTTAAAATGTCAGCCCAATTTGATGGCCTCTCTTCATCTGCCTTTTGCCCCCACCCCTCTGCCACTCGTAAAGGCATTTGCTCAGTCTGGCCTTTGGCATATATTTGACGACCAATTGTTTAATCACTAGGCCACTGCCCACTGGTATATTACACTTCATAAAGGCATCTGTAGCGCATACGCTGCACTTATGAAGCCGTAGAGTTCTAAAGAACAAATACCAAGGTTATGTGTATGGCATTTAAAGCATGCTTGTCTATTCCATTACGCACAGTCAGCCATGGTGGTAGTTATCAGCAGGAAGTTCCATTACGCACAGTCAGCCATGGTGGTAGTTATTAGCAGGAAGTTTCATTACGCAGAATCAGCCAGGGTGGTAGTTATTAGTAGGAAGTTCCATTATGCACAGACCGCCAGAGTGGTAGTTATTAGCAGGAAGTTTCATTGCGCACAATCAGCCAAGGTTGTAGTTATTAGCAGGAAGTTCCATAGCGCACAATCAGCCAAGGTGGTAGTTATTAGCAGGAAGTTTCATTACGCACAATCAGCCATGGTGGTAGTTATCAGCAGGAAGTTCCATTATGCACAATCAGCCATGGTGCTAGTTATTAGCAGGAAGTTTCATTACGCACAATCAGCCAAGGTGGTAGTTATCAGCAGGAAGTTCCATTATGCACAATCAGCCATGGTGGTAGTTATTAGCAGGAAGTTTCATTGCGCACAATCAGCCAAGGTGGTAGTTATTAGCAGGAAGTTCCATTGCGCACAATCAGCCAAGTTGGTAGTTATTAGCAGGAAGTTTCATTACGCACAATCAGCCAGGGTGGTAGTTATTAGTAGGAAGTTCCATTATGCACAATCAGCCAAGGTGGTAGTTATGAGCAGGAAGTTCAAATATACACAATCAGCTATGGTGGTAGTTATTAGCAGGAAGTTCCATTATGCACAATCAGCCAAGGTGGTAGTTATGAGCAGGAAGTTCCATTATGCGCAATCAGCCAAGGTGGTAGTTATGAGCAAGAAGTTCAAATATGCACAATCAGCCATGGTGGTAGTTATTAGCAGGAAGTTGCGTTATGCACAATCAGCCAAGGTGGTAGTTATTTGCAGGAAGTTCCATTATGCACAATCAGCCAAGGTGGTAGTTATTAGCAGAAAGTTCCATTGCGCACAATCAGCCAAGTTGGTAGTTATTAGCAGGAAGTTTCATTACGCACTATCAGCCATGGTGGTAGTTATTAGTAGGAAGTTCCATTATGCACAATCAGCCAAGGTGGTAGTTATGAGCAGGAAGTTCAAATATACACAATCAGCTATGGTGGTAGTTATTAGCAGGAAGTTCCATTATGCACAATCAGCCAAGGTGGTAGTTATGAGCAGGAAGTTCCATTATGCGCAATCAGCCAAGGTGGTAGTTATGAGCAAGAAGTTCAAATATGCACAATCAGCCATGGTGGTAGTTATTAGCAGGAAGTTGTGTTATGCACAATCAGCCAAGGTGGTAGTTATTTGCAGGAAGTTCCATTATGCACAATCAGCCATGGTGGTAGTTATTTGCAGGAAGTTCCATCGTGCACAATCAGCCAAGGTGGTAGTTATTAGCAGGAAGTTCCATTGTGCACAATCAGCCATGGTGGTAGTTATTAGCAGGAAGTTCCATTGTGCACAATCAGCCAAGGTGGTAGTTATTAGCAGGAAGTTCCATTGTGCACAATCAGCCATGGTGGTAGTTATTAGCAGGAAGTTCCATTGTGCACAATCAGCCAAGGTGGTAGTTATTAGCAGGAAGTTCCATTGTGCACAAGAGAATGGTGGTAGTTATTAGCAGGAAGTTCCATTGTGCACAATCAGCCATGGTGGTAGTTATTAGCAGGAAGTTCCATTGTGCACAATCAGCCATGGTGGTAGTTATTAGCAGGAAGTTCCATTGTGCACAATCAGCCAAGGTGGTAGTTATTAGCAGGAAGTTCCATTGTGCACAATCAGCCATGGTGGTAGTTATTAGCAGGAAGTTCCATTGTGCACAATCAGCCAAGGTGGTAGTTATTAGCAGGAAGTTCCATTGTGCACAATCAGCCAAGGTGGTAGTTATTAGCAGGAAGTTGTAATTGTACTTGGTCAGGAGTGTGGGAAACAGCCAACTTCAAAGGTATTTACGGGTTGGGGCACGTACATATACATTAAGTCCCAACAGTGTCTGTCTGCAATGTGAATGTTTTGTTAAAAGGCCATAGGCTGTTCCTAGGTTTTCATCTATTAATTAATATAATGTTCTTAAAACTATTAACTATGTTGAAGGTACACTGCTCGCCAAATCGTGTTTAGTAAGCCAGTAACAACAGTCGCAATTTGAAGGCACGACCCCGGAGCATGTTCAAATAGTAAACAAAACATCCAGTTTCAAAACAAACCTTATTTGTCAATACGGCCAAGTTGGGCCAAGTTAACTGCTATACCCTTTGATGTTCAACGATGCTCACTTTCCCACAGTCAACACAGCAGACTTCCAGTTAGAAATTACTACGCCCGCTAATTCCGGATGGATAATCAGACTACGACCCCTTAACAATTTGAACATTTGTAACTAAAGATGGGGAGAGAGCACAGGCGAATATGATGAGACCTAGGATGAACATGTACTATGGCAAGATGGACAGCTACAATAAGATGAATGGAAGGGAAAAGGCCAAGAGTGATGGCAGTGTAGAGAGAACAGGATCGATTAATAAAGATGTATGTTAAAGCTTTGTTGGAAGACAAACAAGTGCCAATGTTTCAATGAGTGTTAGCCTGTCTCCTGGGCCCAGGAGGTTAGTTCGTGCAAGCAGCAGTAGCATCTCCTGCTATTTGCAAAATGGCAGATATTAGTTTGTAGCAAACTGGAAAAGGCCAGACAAAACCATTGAATGCTATATATACGTTTGGACAGATATATAAACAGATGGACAGACAGATGGATGAACGAACAGACGGACGGACGGACGGACGGACAGATAGACAGACGGACGGACAGACAGGCGGATGGACAGACAGACAGATGGATGGACAGACAGACGGACGGATGGACAGACAGACAGACGGACAGATAGACAGGTGGCCATGAGGACATACGGATAAATGTGCATACAAAAAAACAGACAGATGGACAGATGTACAGGCTGACAGACAGTTGGACAGATGTACAGGCTGACAGACAGATGGACAGGCTGACAGACAATTGGACAGATGTACAGGCTGACAGACAAATAGATAGATAAACATGACACATACCTCGCCGTAGCCACAGACAACCACTTGTTTTCCCCCAAACATCACGTCGGTTGTACGCTTCAGCCTGCAACACAATGAGCACAGGTTGGTTCTTGTTTGTTTGTAGTGAACCAACAGTAATATGATTGATGTATGTCTACCAGGGGCGAAGATAGAAGACGTCACAGAACGAGTAGATCTGGTCATGTGCACAAGGGCACGAATAAAGCTGAGAAGGAAGGTATAATGGCCATCATTTGCAAGTATAGGAAACTAGTCCGAAACTCGGAAAGAGGCACGCATTGGACAAATCGTGTTATCGGGTATACTGCCGAAAATGGGTGGCAGGGGACAGTACTACAAGAATTGTAGAAGAATGGCCATTAACACACTGTTACAGAAGTTGTGTATGGAGGAAGGAGTCGGCTTTGTAGACATGTGGGCAAGCATTGTAGAGAAGGAAGATCTGTTTATGAGTGATGGGCTTCATCTGGCAGGACAAGGAGCAGCAGTTTTAGGGAGTGAGCTCATCAGGTGCATAGATGAAGGTACAGGCACAGTCGAGTATTTAGACTAGATGCACAGGAGGATATGTAGAGCCACCTCAAATGGTACATGCAAATCTAAAAGGAAAGGTTGACCAAGTATCCATAAAAATGAACTTAGATGTTTATGCTTAAATGCCAAAAGTACAGTAAATAAGAGAAGCAATTTAGAAATGATGGTAGCAGATGTTGACCCAGATGTAATATAGTGTAGGCATCACAGAATCATGGACACACGAAGACATGGTAGATGCTGAACTAGCTCTATCAGGCTATGTCATGTTTAGAAATGATGGTAGCAGATGTTGACCCAGATGTAATATAGTGTAGGCATCACAGAATGATGGACACACGAAGACATGGTAGATGCTGAACTAGCTCTATCAGGCTATGTCATGTTTAGAAATGATGGTAGCAGATGTTGACCCAGATGTAATACAGTGTAGGCATCACAGAATGATGGACACACGAAGACATGGTAGATGCTGAACTAGCTCTATCAGGCTATGTCATGTTTAGAAATGATGGTAGCAGATGTTGACCCAGATGTAATATAGTGTAGGCATCACAGAATGATGGACACACGAAGACATGGTAGATGCTGAACTAGCTCTATCAGGCTATGTCATGTTTAGAAATGATGGTAGCAGATGTTGACCCAGATGTAATACAGTGTAGGCATCACAGAATCATGGACACACGAAGACATGGTAGATGCTGAACTAGCTCTATCAGGCTATGTCATGTTTAGAAATGATGGTAGCAGATGTTGACCCAGATGTAATATAGTGTAGGCATCACAGAATGATGGACACACGAAGACATGGTAGATGCTGAACTAGCTCTATCAGGCTATGTCATGTTTAGAAATGATGGTAGCAGATGTTGACCCAGATGTAATACAGTGTAGGCATCACAGAATGATGGACACACGAAGACATGGTAGATGCTGAACTAGCTCTATCAGGCTATGTCATGTTTAGAAATGATGGTAGCAGATGTTGACCCAGATGTAATATAGTGCAGGCATCACAGAATCATGGACACACGAAGACATGGTAGATGCTGAACTAGCTCTATCAGGCTATGTCATGTTTAGAAATGATGGTAGCAGATGTTGACCCAGATGTAATATAGTGTAGGCATCACAGAATGATGGACACACGAAGACATGGTAGATGCTGAACTAGCTCTATCAGGCTATGTCATGTTTAGAAATGATAGTAGCAGATGCTGACCCAGATGTAATATAGCAGGCATCACAGAATGATACAACACGAAGACATGGTAGATGCTGAATTAGCCTCATCAGGCTAAGTGTCATGTTTAGGAAATGATGGTAGCAGATGTTGACCCAGATGTACAGTGTGGTGGGCATCACAGAATGATGGACACACGAAGATTACGGTAGATGCTGAATTAGCCTCTATCAGGCTATGTCATGTTTAGAAATGATGGTAGCAGATGCTGACCCAGATGTAATATTAATATAAGTGTAGGCATCACAGAATGATGGACACACGAAGACATGGTAGATGCTGAACTAGCTCCTTATCAGGCTGCGCCGCGTTTAGAAATGATGCAGCAGATGCTGACTCCAGATGTAATAATACAAGTGCAGTACCGCCAGAATGATGGACACACGAAGACATGATAGATGCTGAACTAGCTCTATCAGGCTATGTCATGTTTAGAAATGATGGTAGCAGATGTTGACCCAGATGTAATATAGTGTAGGCATCACAGAATCATGGACATACGAAGACATGGTAGATGCTGAACTAGCTCTATCAGGCTATGTCATGTTTAGAAATGATGGTAGCAGATGTTGACCCAGATGTAATATAGTGTAGGCATCACAGAATGATGGACACACGAAGACATGGTAGATGCTGAACTAGCTCTATCAGGCTATGTCATGTTTAGAAATGATGGTAGCAGATGTTGACCCAGATGTAATATAGTGTAGGCATCACAGAATGATGGACACATGAAGACATGGTAGATGCTGAACTAGCTCTATCAGGCTATGTCATGTTTAGAAATGATGGTAGCAGATGTTGACCCAGATGTAATATAGTGTAGGCATCACAGAATCATGGACACACGAAGACATGGTAGATGCTGAACTAGCTCTATCAGGCTATGTCATGTTTAGAAATGATGGTAGCAGATGTTGACCCAGATGTAATACAGTGTAGGCATCACAGAATGATGGACACACGAAGACATGATAGATGCTGAACTAGCTCTATCAGGCTATGTCATGTTTAGAAATGATGGTAGCAGATGTTGACCCAGATGTAATATAGTGTAGGCATCACAGAATCATGGACATACGAAGACATGGTAGATGCTGAACTAGCTCTATCAGGCTATGTCATGTTTAGAAATGATGGTAGCAGATGTTGACCCAGATGTAATATAGTGTAGGCATCACAGAATGATGGACACACGAAGACATGGTAGATGCTGAACTAGCTCTATCAGGCTATGTCATGTTTAGAAATGATGGTAGCAGATGTTGACCCAGATGTAATACAGTGTAGGCATCACAGAATCATGGACACACGAAGACATGGTAGATGCTGAACCAGCTCTATCAGGCTATGTCATGTTTAGAAATGATGGTAGCAGATGTTGACCCAGATGTAATACAGTGTAGGCATCACAGAATGATGGACACACGAAGACATGGTAGATGCTGAACTAGCTCTATCAGGCTATGTCATGTTTAGAAATGATGGTAGCAGTTGTTGACCCAGATGTAATATAGTGTAGGCATCACAGAATGATGGACACACGAAGACATGGTAGATGCTGAACTAGCTCTATCAGGCTATGTCATGTTTAGAAATGATGGTAGCAGATGTTGACCCAGATGTAATACAGTGTAGGCATCACAGAATGATGGACACACGAAGACATGATAGATGCTGAACTAGCTCTATCAGGCTATGTCATGTTTAGAAATGATGGTAGCAGATGTTGACCCAGATGTAATATAGTGTAGGCATCACAGAATCATGGACATACGAAGACATGGTAGATGCTGAACTAGCTCTATCAGGCTATGTCATGTTTAGAAATGATGGTAGCAGATGTTGACCCAGATGTAATATAGTGTAGGCATCACAGAATGATGGACACACGAAGACATGGTAGATGCTGAACTAGCTCTATCAGGCTATGTCATGTTTAGAAATGATGGTAGCAGATGTTGACCCAGATGTAATATAGTGTAGGCATCACAGAATCATGGACACACGAAGACATGGTAGATGCTGAACTAGCTCTATCAGGCTATGTCATGTTTAGAAATGATGGTAGCAGATGTTGACCCAGATGTAATATAGTGTAGGCATCACAGAATGATGGACACACGAAGACATGGTAGATGCTGAACTAGCTCTATCAGGCTATGTCATGTTTAGAAATGATGGTAGCAGATGTTGACCCAGATGTAATACAGTGTAGGCATCACAGAATGATGGACACACGAAGACATGGTAGATGCTGAACTAGCTCTATCAGGCTATGTCATGTTTAGAAATGATGGTAGCAGATGTTGACCCAGATGTAATATAGTGTAGGCATCACAGAATCATGGACACACGAAGACATGGTAGATGCTGAACTAGCTCTATCAGGCTATGTCATGTTTAGAAATGATGGTAGCAGATGTTGACCCAGATGTAATACAGTGTAGGCATCACAGAATGATGGACACACGAAGACATGGTAGATGCTGAACTAGCTCTATCAGGCTATGTCATGTTTAGAAATGATGGTAGCAGTTGTTGACCCAGATGTAATATAGTGTAGGCATCACAGAATGATGGACACACGAAGACATGGTAGATGCTGAACTAGCTCTATCAGGCTATGTCATGTTTAGAAATGATGGTAGCAGATGTTGACCCAGATGTAATACAGTGTAGGCATCACAGAATGATGGACACACGAAGACATGATAGATGCTGAACTAGCTCTATCAGGCTATGTCATGTTTAGAAATGATGGTAGCAGATGTTGACCCAGATGTAATATAGTGTAGGCATCACAGAATCATGGACATACGAAGACATGGTAGATGCTGAACTAGCTCTATCAGGCTATGTCATGTTTAGAAATGATGGTAGCAGATGTTGACCCAGATGTAATAT